>CM053275.1:98014515-98038894 GCA_028583415.1 Protea cynaroides | reverse complement strand
GGTTTCATGCGAGTGCCCTTTCGCGTGTACCTTTGATTTTTTTATTTATTTGTTTCGATTATTTTTGGTTGGATTAAAGTGATGTAAGAGATATTATATTATGTGTTTGATTTGAATAATTGGATATTTTATTTAAATTATCAATAGATACTCGGTTCATTCTATTTAAAGTCTTCCGCTGTACTATGTATATTTATATTCTGATTGTGGTTATGTGTGATGGTTTGTATGGGTGGACACGGCCTATTCGAGATCCTGGTGTGAACCGTTGGTTCAATGACGGTTCACTCACACCATTCTGGTTGGATCAGAATTGGGGTGTGACAACGTGTGTGTTTGGCTCAAGGACACACATCACAGACACTAGTGTAGGACTGTAAGCCAGGAATGTGAGTAGTATGAGGGGACGGGTGACCCAACCTGAAGTGCCACATCTTAGGAGATACCGAAAGAGCCACTGTAGAAGGAGAAGACTCGTATCGGCACAGACCATCACGCAATAGTCCCACCCCAGTCACCATCTTCGTGGATAAGTCCTGAAATATACAGAATGTAGGAAAGAATGTCACATAGCAGTTTAAATTCTTAGTAATTTGACTCACAGACAGTAAGTTGAAAGCAAATTTAGGAATATGAAAGACATTTTGCAGTTGAATATGAGAAGAGATGTTATGAGTACCTACACTGGTAATAGAGTATTTACTACCATCTGGCAATTGAACTGGTGGGTGGGCAGTGGTTGACACAACATACGAACTTGGAGAGGGCGAGGAGGAAAAATGATGAGAAGCTCCCGAGTCAATGACCCAAGAGTGGAGAGAGGAAACAGTAGAATGTAGACAAAAATTCATACCTGCAAAATTTGCATTGGGCTGACTACCATTCAGGAAAGAGATTAGTTGTTGGTACTGAAATTGTGACAGAGGAGGTAGAGGAGAGATAGGGGAGGTAGTATTGGCAGCCGGTGACATATTTGCATCATGCTGAACATCTCCATCAGACTGGACTGTAGACTCAGTGGCAAGATGAAGCTGCGGGACTGGAGACTGTGACCGATTGTACCTTGGAGGCTTGCGACCAAAGTTGGGTGGAAACCCATGAATATCAAAGCAAGTATCCTTTGTATGGCCATATTTGTGACAGTGTGAGCAAAGAGGACGTCTGCTTCCATTTCTTGAATCAGAGGAACTGAAAGTATTTGCAGGGGTATTATAGGATCGAGAAAAATGACCACCAGTTCTTGAATACCCTGAATTTCCCTTATTAACCATACATGCAATGTTCTCCGAACTGACATGAGAAATGCAGAGTCCCCTTTGACGTTCCTCTTGAAGTACCAGTGAGTAGGCCTTTGCAACAGAAGGTAATGGAGACATGATCAATATCTGGGTACGAACAGTACTAAATGCATCTGTTAGGCCTAGTAAGAACTGAAATACTTGTTCAGTTTGGGCCTTATCCACGAGTTTCTTCATGATATCACAAGTGCATTTGGCCAAGTAACCACATGAACATTCTGGGACAGGGATGTAGGAATCTAATTCATCCCATAGATTTTTCAAAGAAGTAAAATATCCAGACACAGACAGAGCATCCTGGTGGAAAAGAGAAATTTGTCTCTTTAATTCAAAGATTCTTGGTCCATCACCTTGGGCAAATTTGTTTTCAAGCTCCAGCCACAATTGACGAGCATTCTTTGCATACAGAACAGTACCTTGAAGATTCTTGACCAGTGAATTGCAAATCCAAGACATTACCATTCGATCACATTGATCCCAGGCTGTAGCAGATGTTGGATCGGTTGTAGGATCTGGACGATCAACAATGCCATCTCTGAAAGAACATTTGTTCTTTGCACCTAATGCGAGACGCATTGCACATTTCTAAGATGAGTAGTTACTCCCATCCAGTGGTTGAGTGACTAAGACATGTCCAGGGTTGTCCGACGGGTACAGGAGAAGCGGAGAAGGAAAAGATAATCCAGTTGTTGCAGAGGTTACCGATGTCGTCACCAGTGTGGACATCCTTCAACTAATTGAACAGAACTTTAAGAATACAGAAACTAATCTTCAAGATTCAAGATCACTCAGTGGATCAAACTCTTTTCAGATTGCTCATGAACAGAGAAACTAATCAGACAGTACAAGACACCAATCACATCACAAGACCCTGATTTCTGAGTTAGAAATACTAAATTTCACAAGCACAATATCAGAAATACAAATAACCAGATGACCGCAAGATCGCAACTACGGTTCTTGAAAACCAGACCTTCACATACAACCTTCAAACAACACCTGTGCAGAGTCAGATCTTGACAAACACAGATCTGAAGATCTCACAGTCAATCTTGAACCTGACTAACAACGGACTTCAGGAACTAGACGAACAGATCCTGAACTTTGATGAATTGCAGATCTTGAAAACCAGACCTTCACATACAACTTTCAAACACACACACGTGCGAGTCGAGTCTTGACAAACACAGTCACGAAGATCTCGTAGCCAATCTTGAACCTCATTAACAGCGGACTTCAAGAACTAGACGAACATATCTTGAACTTTGACGAATTGCAGATTCCAGTAGCTCAACGAACAACTTATCTTGAGTTATCTCAACACAGAGAGATGCTCCCCAAGAAGCAAGTCCAGATTTCAGATTAGAACTCTAAAGGCACGATTGAAGGTGAATGAATGAATCATAGAGAAAATTGTCTCTGCTCTGATACCATGTCAGATTGGTACCAAGAAGAAGGATCGAGATTGGAACTGAAGATTCATTCTCTATTATTAATGAACAGTGCAAACAATGTATTTATACAATCTGACTTGTTGTCGGTCTAACTAAAGGGTAAAAGCGTAAAGCTATATAAATGTTTAATAATATATTCTAATCTTGTGTTGTCGTAAACTGTCAATTTTATACCGACAAATTGTATATCAATACTAAAAAGGACCAATTGTCGTATTGTATTGAATCGAATTAGAATCGGCACACTAATGGTATAGAAATCAAAATCGTAAGTCGGTCCGAGCAATGATCGAAATTATGGACTAAATCGATCGGTTTATATCGAATCTTGAATTTATCCACGAAACCGTATATGTATATATATATATATATATATATATATATATATATATATATATATATATATATATATATATATATATATATATATATATATATATATATATATATATATATATATATATATATATATATATATATATATATATATATATCGAATAAAAATTATATATGATACTAAGTAATAAATGTAAGTGGTTCACCAACACAGTGTGTGATGGTTAGTCTACGGAGTAACGCCCAACGGGCTCCGTATATACTTAATACACTTCTTTTTGCTGTCTACACAACAGGGAGTACTTACACCCAATTTACCCAGCATAAAACTAGGAGGGCACATGTGCCAGGAATTCAAGTATCAAGTACCAGTGTTCAGCACACGCTCCACTCCACGCTTAACACGTACCCACGGGAAGTAAATAAAATTTTTTTTTTAGGCTTATAAATTTGCCTTACAATTTTTCCTCACTAGCTAGGTATTCAACAATTTACACTTACGCTAGCATACAATAAATTGAAAGCATAAATAGATAAGGAATTGAAAAGTCTCACAGGAAATGCTTTCGAATGACCAACAATATCACTGAAGCTTCACACTGCTCTTAGGTACACTCTAACAACCTTCAATGATGATAGAGATAAATTCACAGAGCACACCTCATCCACAGGCTTCCAATCTCTTCCATAGAATCCATAATCACCATGAATGTGAAAATAAAAGTTCTACTGACCTCTCATAGGGATTTAGCACTCTATTGATGCACAGAGAAGAGGTAGTTGGTGATTCAACACTCCCACAGGCACGAAATCCTAGAAAAACCCGTTGTTAAGCTTCAAAACCCTATTTTTGATTTTTTTTCTTTTCTTTTACGACTCCCAATGGTGCCCAATGTATAGAGCATCCGAAAATATGGAAACTGCAACTTGAACGGACAGATTTTGAGCTCAGATGTAGAAGTTATGGCAGTTTGATGTTTGGCCAACCAAAAGATTCAAAATAGAATCTTTCCTTTTATAACTGCACACCCGCGCTGCACTGTAGCCGCGCCGCCAATGTGTTGTCACGTCCTGATTGGCCGATCAACGAATCTCTAAATTCAGCCGTCGAATCTCACTCAAAAAGGCGGGATCAACAGATGGCCATCGGATCCGTACAAATCACGTCTCCGAACATCGTAGTTGTGCGCGCCCATTCGATCTGCATATGCTCGGTTGCGCACCGTAAGTGCGCCTTACCAAATCAAAGGTGGACCTTCATAAACCGCGGTCCATTACATTAAATTACCTCCGTCCAACCAGAACGCTTGCGGGAGAATCTGACGCGTCTGACGCATATACACCTGATCCCGCAACTTTTAAGGCCGTCCGATGAGAATCTTGCATGCGTGGCTTCTTTTGGCGGTCGATTTCGGATCTTCTTAATATTTTTCTTCCTAAAAAACCCCTAAACAAATTTCGATATGACCTCTGTGACTAAGGGTGTCAAAAATGGGCCCGGCCCGGTAGCACGGACCGAGCTAGCCCGATATAACCCGAACCCAACCCGGACTGAAGCTTAATGGACAGGTTTCAGTCTCGGCTTGTAAAGCCCGACACCGTTTCAGCCCAAACCGAAACCAAACCGGACCAGCCCGTTAAGAAGCCCGAACTTGCCCGAACCAATAACACCTAACCCAAACACCGGTAAGGTCCATCCGGGCCCAGTTTCTTAATTTTAATGGTTTTAAATTTTGATGGATTATATTACACTGTTATAGTTCACTTCTTGATCGGAAAGATTATATGAATCTATAGTTGAAAAGAGTATATTAATTGTTACAATTTACTGAACTACATGCATATAGAAGGAATGATGCTAATTTTATAGATAGAAATAATAAAATAGGCTATATATCTTACATATAAAATAGGCCGATAAGCTTGATAAGCCTGTTCGGACCGAACCAGCCCGAAATCACCTCAATAAGCCCAACCCGATAACAAATCGATGCCGGACCAGCCCGATAGTTATTGTGTCCAGCGCAGCCCAACCTAGCCCTAACTCTTAATGGACATGTTTTGGGCTGGGCTTATAAAACCCGACATCGATTCAACCCGGACCGAAACCAGCCCGGACCGGCCCGTTGATACCCTTATCTGTGACCGAGGTTTGCTTTCTCTCTCTTAGACAATAAGTTGAACAGGTGGTTGGCTAACTTGGGGGGGGGGTGACCAGGACCTTGTGCGCGGCCATGCGCATGGGCATGCGGGGAAGCGGCTAGAAGCCATGCGACAGTGGGCCTGCGGGCTAGCTGCTAGTGGGCCTGTGGGCTAGCTGCTGCTGGTGGGTTCGGCTACTGGCATGCGACATGCTACCTTGCGGGCCTGCTGCCTACCGCTGTGCTTGGTGCATGGCATGCGACAGTGGGCTTGCGGGCCTGCTGCTGTTGTCACACCCCAATTTCACACTGTTCAGAATGGTGTGATGAACTACTAAACAAACAACGGCTCAACCAGGATCTCTAATAGGCTATCCCCGCGTTATCCAAACTTTACACGCATCCACAATCATAATCAGAGTAATACACAATAGCGAAAAATTTATAAATAATATGAACTGAGAACTAGAATGATACCCATAAATAATATCAAATTATTTTGTGTTTAACTAAGACATAAATATATAAATACCAATACATGTCTTATAAATCCAAATAAGAAAACTACAAAAATATCTAATCGAATACACACGAGTTGCACTCGCAAGAGGAGTCGTGTGTATCGTCTTCAGCTCCAACTTCCATAGCTGCTACAGTTCCATACGCTGACGCGTTCATATAATCTTCAACAGTATATCCTGCATCATCAACTAAAAATATTCGACGTCGAGGGGTGAGCACACAACACGGCTCAGTGAGTAGCCAAAACAACGCAACATTACATATGCATGCAAAAAGTCAATTCATATCTTTGGTCTTGGTTTATAGTTTGCAATGTGCAATAGAAAGGTTGGGTGATCAAAGGTTAACGTTTATTGATACCGCCTCTATACACAGGGTGTGGAAGCCCGCCCGAAGGTTAACGTTTATCGTCGTCCCCATCCACCCTACCATAACATTATACAACAAAGGTTAACGTTTATTGCTATATAATGCTATACCAACACGTAAGCCCCCTTTAGCGAGGGCTTGCAACCTGGGCTCGCTACTAACCAATCCTAATGCCAAACAGTGTATCCAAGGCCTCACCCCAAAGATCCCCTCGGAACATCCATAGAGATAGAGCTAAGGCCCCCGGTAGAGTCGAGAACTACAAGGACCGAGACCACCTCCCGATACTCTACGACATAATAGTTCCGCTAAGGTAATGGCGATACGACCATGTCAATGCACAAGACTTGAGTTAGAGATAGAGCTAAAGTGCCTGAGACCCGCCAAAGGTTAACGTTTATTGACGTTCTCATCACACCTCCAGATACTCTCTCGCATCAAGCACACCAACCACACACATACAAGCACATGCCTATTCCTATCATCATCATCATCATCATGTTATAAACAGTAAAGTAAATATGCATGAACAAGTAATAGAAATATTGGATGGCATCTTTGTATGCACATTACAATCATATTCACATAGAATCAAACATGGCATAGGACTCAAGAAAAGAAAAACAGTTTATTATTAATCAATTTAGTTTGGGGTTAAGGTTCCTCACCTTAACTTGCTAATAGATATTTTCCAAGCTTTAGAATCACCTTTATACTGTTATTATATTGATAGCAAACCTAACAAAGTCGATAGAATTTAATTAGAATTAATTCAGAATTTAAAAATCATTCTGTCAACTGAGGGTCCATCGCTAGGGTCGATGCTAGGGTCAATGGCTCTATCGACCCTCCCAGCATTCTGAACTTCCCGAATGCTGAGGGTCGATGGTCTGAAACACCTAGGGTCGGATGGTCTATCGACCCTCGGTGCGACCCTTGGTGCACTCGGTCCAATTTCCACTTTTTAATCCATTCTTTGTGTTTGGGGTCCTATGGCTTGCTTCCTACATTCACCCAACATTCATTCCATGGTCTAGAACCATGTATGATTCATCTAGATAGCTTTCGTGCATCCTCCCATGGTTTTTCATGAAAACCTAACCATGGATGGATGGTTTGGGTTTCTTCGAAATCCTACACTCAACCATATCTAACCTAAGGTCTGTAGAAACTCATGGAATTAGTATCCATACCTGGGAAGATTACTTTCCTCTGCAATTTCTTATCTTTTTTGCCAAGCCTTCTTCCTAGCCTCCTTTCTTCCTCTTTTCCTTCTTCTCTCTTTCTCTCAATTCAATTAGGGTTGTGAAAGGAGTGAATGTGGCTTAGGGACGTCCTTTAAATAGACTAGGAATGTCCTATAATAATCCCATTGAGATTTTGAAGAATCCCAACCGAAAATTAGGAAATTTCCAAATTTCAGTTTTCGTCAGAAACCGAGGGTCGATGGGAGGGTCGATGATCCCGTCGACCCTAGGGTCTTAAGCTGTCCGACCCTCCCTCAAAAACGAGGGTCGATCTTTCGGTTTGGGGAGGTCCGACCCCTTGCAGCTGGGTGTGCGACCCTCCCCTAGAATTAAGTGTTTTTGGGTCGATTTCATACCTGGGATCTCGATCTCCTTCATGCCCTTGGTCCATTTGACTCGACCATGATGAGTGAACCTGGTTCAAGGTGGTAAGACCGGGTTAGATTGACACGGGTCTTACAACTCCCCCCAACTTATAAAAATTTCGGTCCTCGAAATTGTGCGTACCTTCCCGAGTCAAACAAGTCGTGGGTATTGCTTCCTCATAACATTTTCTTCTTCCCATGTAATCTCTTCCATGTCTCTACTTTTCCATGTGACCTTAACATAGTAGATATCTCCATTTGCGTAGACGTTGAACTTTTCGACTAGTGATTTCCGTTGGTATTACTTCAAATGTCAAATCATCGGTTAGTTCCGGCAAACCCCTCGTCAACACTGATAAGCTACTTTTCCACGCTTAGCCAGAATCTCATATGGTCCGACATATCTTGGACTTAGCTTTCCTTTCTGTCCGAACCTCTTCAATCCTCGCATAGGCGATACTTTCAAGAATACTTTTTCGCTACGGCGAACTCTAGATCTCTTCGTCGAGTATCTGCGTATTGCTTCTGACAGTTCTGAGCTAGTCTTACTCTTTCCTTGATGATGTCGACCACTCGACAAGTCTCTTCAATAAATTCTGGTCCAACGATACTACGTTCTCCAACTTCATTCCAAAACAAGGGAGTTCGACACTTCCTACCATACAATGCTTCATAAGGTGACATCTGTATAGTAGCCTGATAGCTGTTATTGTAAGCGAACTCGATCAAGGGTAACTTCTCGTCCCATGATCCCTTGAAATCAATCACACATGCTCGTAGCATATCTTCTAAAATCTGAATGGTACGCTCCGACTGTCCGTCGATCTGTGGGTGGAATGCGATCTGAACTTCAATGTTGTACCCATAGCCTTTGCGGTCCTTCCCAAAATCTGAAGTAAATCGTGGGTCTCTATCGGACACAATGCTTTCGGAACACCGTGTAGCCGAACAATATTATCCACATACAGCTTTGCTAACATTTCCGGTGTATACTTGGGGTCATATCGGTATGAAGCGAGCCGTCTTAGTCGACGGTCTACAATCACCCAAACTGCGTCAACTACTCGAGGAGTCAATGGTAGTCCGGTGACGAAGTCCATAGTGATGCAGTCCCATTTCCAAGCTGGTTCCGGTAATGGTTGTAACAGTCCTTCTTTGTACTTCCCGGGATGTACCGAGTAGATGGTGGTATAGGCTTCTTTCATGAGTCGGTGTCTAATGTCCATACTTTACATTTCGGTACACATATTCTCCCTTTATATCTCAGTACCTTCTCGTTATCTAAGGTGAACTCGGAGTTGGTCCTACCTTTCTCAATATCTTCTTGTCTTGTTCTCGAGATAAGGATCTGCTTTGATAGATGTTTTTCACTTCGTCCACTATATCCGGTATAATCTTCAATGCTTTGCGAACATATTTGAAAATCGATGAATGAACCCTTGGTTGGTTGATCCATCCGGTGTATCTATCACATACTGCTCGTTGCCGTGATTAAACACCATTCCTTTGGTATACATTCTTTGCGATCGTCTTTGGTTTCTCCTTGAGATTTTATCATTGCTTTTACGCTCAATGCATCCGCTACCACGTTCGCTTTTCCCGGATGATACTTGAATATCACAATCATAGTCTTTCAATAATTCCAACCATCTTCTTTGTCTCATATTTAACTCCTTCGATTAAATAGATAAGTAAGACTTTTATGGTCCGACTTAATCCGAAACTTCTCTCCGTATAGGTAGTGTCTCCATATCTTGACAAAGATGTACTACTGCCGCTAATTCCAAATCGTGAGTTGGGTAATTTTTCTCATGTACCTTCAACTGTCTCGATGCGCACGCAACTACTTGTTCTCCTTGCATAAGCACACATCCTAATCCCAATCCCGATGCATCGATTGTATAAGGTAAATGTCCGTCCTGGAACGGGAATGGTTAAAATTGGAGTGGATATCAATCTGGTCTTCAGTGTTTGAAAGCTCTTTTCACACTTATCCGTCCATACAAACTTTTCTCCTTTCTTGGTCAAACTGGTGAGAGGTATGGCAATCCGAGAATAGTCTTCTACGAATCTCCGATAATATCCAGCTAGACCCAGAAAACTTCTAACTTCTGAGACGCTCTTTGGTGCTTCCCACTTCACAATAGCTTCGATCTTACTGAGGTCCACTTTGATTCCTTCCGCGGATACTACATGGCCTAAAAATGCGACTTCGCTTAGCCAAAACTCACACTTAGAAAATTTGGCGTATAACTTCTCTTTCCTCAAACGTTGTAGGGCTGCGTTTAGGTTCTTGACATGGGTTTCCTTGTCCTTGGAGTATACCAATATGTCATCAATAAATACTATCACCGACGTGTCCAACATATCGTGGAAAACTCGGTTCATAAGTTCCATGAACGTTGCCGGTGCATTAGTTAGTCCAAAAGACATCACTAAGAATTCATAATGTCTGTATCTTGTCCTGAAAGCTGTCTTCGGAATGTTACCTTCCTTAATTTTCAATTGATGATAGCCCGATCGAAGATCGATCTTTGAAAATACCTTCGCTCCTTGTAACTGATCGAACAAGTCATCGATCTTGGGTAGTGGATATCGATTCTTGATTGTCAGCTTATTCAACTCTCTATAGTCGATACATAACCGAACGTTACCATCTTTCTTCTTCACGAACAACACCGGTGCTCCCCATGGAGATATACTGGGCCTAATATAACCCTTATCCAGCAGTTCTTGTAGTTGCACTTTTAATTCCTTCAGTTCAGTAGGAGCCATTCTATACGGTGCTTTTGATACTGGTGCGGCTTCGGGTGTAAGATCTATTACAAACTCCGTGGCTCGGTCAGGTGGTAATCCGGGTAGTTCCTCCGGAAATACATCAGGAAAATCCTACACTACATCAATATCTTCCATTTGTGGCACGTCCTTGGTTAGGTTGACCACTGATACTAGATATTCGACCGCTCCTTTCTCAAGGCACTTCTTAGCCTTTAATGCGGAAAGTATGAGCTTGCGTCTCCTGGGAAGTTTGGTTCCCGAGAAACTGAATTCTGCTCCTTCTTTATCTTTGAACGTTAGCTTCTTCTCGGCACATAACAGATTTGCAGAATGCCGAGCTAACCAGTCCATTCCTAAGATGACATCGAAGTCGGCCATCTCAAGTTGTATTAAAGTTTCATCCAAGGTTTTTTCTCCAATGAGAACTGGACATGGTCCATAACCTTTCTCTAATTCCACTTCTAATCCCATCGGTGACCGTACGAGTAATTTGTAGTCTAAGGATTTGATGGGCAGATTGGTCTTCTTCCCAAACGACACAGAAATAAATGAATGAGTAGCTCCTGAATCAAAGAGTACTCCGGCGGGTACGCCATTGATAGGTACGATACCGTGATCCGTTTTTACTTAGTCTACATATTCAATCAGTGTAATTATAATCTTAAAGTTTCGGTCATACCTGTGACCACATCGGGCGATGCGACTACATCCTCTGATGTAACAGCATATACCCGTCGTTGATGTAACAGCTTTTTGGGTTTTGGGCACTCCCTTGCCATATGCCATGGTTGGTTGCAGTTATAGCACTTCGGGGCTTCAGAATTTGACTTCGGCTGAGGTTGAGCTGCGGGGATAGTCTAGGTTGCAGCGTTAAAATTCTGAGGATGGAAAGGCTTATACGTCCTGTTGTTGCCTCCGTTATAGGAGTTTCCGACTGGTCTCTTAATTCCTCTGCTCTGGGAGAAATAGCTCTCCTTCCGCTCCGATTCAATCACTCGAGCAATCCGAACAGCTTCGTTGTATATGTTCTTCTCTAATCCCGAAACATGTTCTCCGATACTTCCTCTCGATCCCGCGACCAATCTACGGGTTTTTGTATCTTCTTCTTGCATGCTAGCCGGTGCGAAGAAAAATAGTTCTTCGTAACGTTGTTGATATGAGTCTACGGACATCTGCCCTTGGTACAGACTCAGAAATTCCTTTCCATCTCATCTATCCAGTGTGCTGGCCACAGTGGATCAGACGGTTTACCGTTGAATTCTCTCGGTTTCATTTTCAAAAATCTCTCTACTAGCCGGGAGTGATCCAGCTTGATTTTTAATATGCCCCAAACAGAGGGGGTGGATACCGATAGTTCCCTTGGGCTGCTTCGGGGCTTGCACAGAACCGGTGCAGCCGATTGTTGCGGTGTCCGAGGGCTGGTGGTTACCCACCGGTGCTGCACTAGCTTGCCCGGTGTGCATGGTTGCGGCTCGAATGGCTTGGAACATAACTCCCATCACAACCTGCATTTGAGCTTGTGCATGTTGCATTTGTTGTAGTTGTTGAGCCGATTCATCACCACCGTTGTTAGCTCGGGTGGTGGTGGTGGCAAATTCGTAGGGTTTGCCGGCTCGGGATTACCCCGTGCATAATTGTTCTCTTGACTAGTCTCATCCACGGGTGGTGGTGGTGGGACTGTATTTCGGTCCTGTCGGGTAACTCTACGTCCGGACATATTTTCTTTCCCGAGATGGGTGGTGCCCGAAAATCATCAAAATCGGTGAGAAATCATGTATACTTCATGTAGGCACGTTAACCGATATAAAATTTGAATCCTCAATTCATTCCGAAAAAAAATACTGTCTTTTCTATGTAGGGTCGATAGTGAGGGTCGATGGTATGTCCGACCCTTGGTATCCGCCCCTGGGAATGACCTGTTCTTCCCGAGGCCGAGGGTCGATGCGAGGGTCGATCGGTGTCCGACCCTCGGTCCGACCCTTGAATTTCGTCGATTCTCGAGAGTCGAGGGCCGATTGGAGGGTCGATCCGAGGGTCGATGGTGTCGGGCCGAATTGTCCGACCCTCGGACTAAAAATCAGATTTTTAAGATCCGATTCTGGGTCATTTCTCACTATTCCCCCTCCGTTTCGACTCATCTCTACTCTCCGAGTTGCTACAATGCTACTTCGCTATTGTGGATCGTTCCTAGTCCGAATTTCGACATCCACATCACCCCTACAGGTATACTTTCCCAACTATACCCCTACAGGTATAGTTTTCGTCAGAAACCGAGGGTCGATGGGAGGGTCGATGATCCCGTCGACCCTAGGGTCTTAAGCTGTCCGACCCTCCCTCAAAAACTGAGGGTCGATCTTTCCGGTTTGGGAGGTCCGACCCCGCTAGTCGGGTGTGCGACCCTCCCCTAGAATTAAGTGTTTTTGGGTCGATTTCATACCTGGGATCTCGATCTCCTTCATGCCCTTGGTCCATTTGACTCGACCATGATGGGTAAACCTGGTTCAAGGTGGTAAGACCGGGTTAGATTGACACGGGTCTTACAGCTGTGCCATGCGGCTGGCTGCCACTATGGTGCCGTGGCCCTCGGCCAGGCTGGCTGCCATGGTGGCATGCCACCTTGGCACAGTGGGTCCCACCCACTGATTTTCTCTCTCCTCATCCTCTCTCTTCTTTCTCTCTCTCTTCATTCTCTCTCCTCTTTCTCTCTCTACATCTTCTTTCTTTATTTCATTCTTCAAGATGCCGTAACACTTCAGAAACACTGCCAGACCAATGGAAACACGACCACACTACCAGTGGGGCCCACATATACTCTCTGTCATCAAACTTGATGTAGAATGCCATTTAACTCGCTGCAAGCTATCTGAAACACATGTAGAACACTGTAAAACACACATACGAAGTTGCTCCATCTTTGCCGTTGCACTGACACTTTCTCTCCTGCACTAATTTTCTCTCTCCTCATTCATCTGATTGAAAGCTCACAAATATTGTCACATCAGCCAAGTTGCCAACAATGACAACACAAAGTCCAACACTATATGTCACCCAAAGAGGGATCGGTCACCCAAGAAGAGGGACCAATCACCTGAAAAGTGTCATTTAATGCCACATATACTACCACATATACACCACCTAACGGTGGAGTTACATGTGAGGGGGAGTATTGAGAATAGTCCCACATTGCTAATGAGATTAGAATGTTGCGGTTATATATGGAGAGTCCCTCCATTTACTAGTTCGAACTTTTGAGTTGGAAACTTGACATTCTCTGTAACAGAGATTTCTCAATATTGTGGATTTTCATGGTGTTTTTTTTTTCCTTTCTATTTTTGGGATAATTTTATGGCCTAGCTTTATCATTTATGCACGTGTGAACAGAATGAATTTTAAGCCTTTTCTCATACAAACAAAACCACCCCTATCAACATCTTTAGGAGATGAGATACCTCGCAAGTTGTTCAATCAAAATAATATAGGTCTCCTAACAAAAAAGTATTGAAGAAATTAGGGAAAAAGCTCTAGGTTTCTTGCCGAGGTACCAACTAAAAAAATTTAGTTATTAAGTGAAGAAATCAACTAGTATATTAAAGTAATTTATTAAGTCCTAATGTTTTTTAATGTGAGATTATTTCCAACACTAACTCTCTACAATGAAGGTGTAGACTAACTTAGCCAGTAAAGAGTCTGGTTTCGTGATGCCAGGTCTTGAGTTTGGGGGAACCACACTTGTACTTTCTTTGTCACAAAAAAAAAAAAAAACCCAACTTGTAGGCGAGTGTTTATCTTCAAGATTTTGTTTCGAACTCCAACTAATAACATCTCATTTTTATTTTTGTTTTGTTTGGTTGGTTCTCTTTATTTTTGTTGAGGGACCGGGTTTTATATGATGACCAATTCCAAGTTAGCTAATATGAGTGGGTCAATATGATAGAGAACTCTACAAACATTTCATTGGTCAAATCTCAAATAAAAATTAACATGATGTATGAATCGAAAATTTATCCAAAGTTGTGAAAGTTTATAGTAAATGCCACTATACGCTATTAATGCGTATATTATTATTATAGAAGGTTATGATATGTTCATTATTTTGGGCAATGGCTAGCACTCATTACATACTCATATTGCATTGAAACCAATGTGTGGATAAATGTGAGATCTTCCATCACATAGATCCACTTCGCATTCATAAAAACCTACCAAATGGCAAAAAATTATTGTCTTTTCTCTTTACATGAGTGAAAAATCCTATTTTACTGGAACATTTTTTCTCCAGAATTTTACATGGAAATAATGGATCCTAAATACAATTTAATTTCAGATAGTTGATTGCTTGGTTATTATAATGCTTATTCTTCATCAATATTGATATGATGTTAGAGTATTCAAAAAAAAATGAGCGCCATGATGCTATGTATGTTTTGCTGAAAATTTTATTGTTAAATAATATTTTACATAAAAATTTACTTTCATGTAAAATTTTTCTACTTCTTCAATAAATTTCTTTGAATTTTTACTAAAACATTAAAAAAAATTCCTATTTTATAGGTGAAATAAGATTTCCACCATTTTAAAAAACAAACAAAGCCAATTGAAAAACTCATTTCTTATCATAATTAAAGAAACTTTACATTTATAGAGGAATAAATTTGAAGGAAAAAAAATAATTTTTTTTATTTGAATGAAATCTGAACTTATTATTGCAGTTGGGAGTCTTGGATCACAAGCACAACCACTTGATCTGCCAATCCCATCTCCCCTTTACTTTTCTTGTCTCAATCTGTCTTTGTAAGGGTGTCAAAAATGGGCCCGGCCCGGTAGCACAGACCGAGCCAGCCCGATATAACCCGAACCCAATCCGGACCGAACTTTAATGGACAGGTTTCGGTCTCGGCTTGTAAATCCCAACACTGTTTCAGCCCAAACTGAAACCAGACCGGACCAGCCCGTTAAGAAGCCCGAACTAGTCCGAACCAATAATACCTAACCCAAACACCGGTAAGGTCCATCCGGGCCCAGTTTCTTAATTTTATTGGTTTTAAAGTTTGATGGATTATATTACACTGTTATAGTTTACTTCTTGATCGGAAAGATTATATGAATCTATAGTTGAAAAGAGTATGTTAATTGTTACAATTTACTGTATTACATGCATATAGAAGGAATGATGCTAACTTCATAGATAAAAATAATAAAATAGGCTATATATCTTACATATAAAATAGGCCCGATAAGCTTGATAAGCCCGGTCCGGACCGAACCACCCCGAAATCACCTCAATAAGCCCAACCCGATAACAAACCGACACCGGACCAACCCGATAGTTATTGTGTCCAGGGCAGCCCAACCCAGCCCGAACTCTTAATGGACATGTTTTGGGCTGGGCTTATAAAACCCGACATCGATTTAGCCCGGACCGAAATCGGCCCGGACCGGCCCGTTGACACCCTTATGTCTTTGCATGGATTTTTAGGACGTGGCATACATAATCAACTATGCTAGACCAAAAAGCATTCCTAAATTGTTGAGAATCTGCGTGAAACAGCAAAACGCCAAAAGTTAAATAGCTGATTAAAAATATATAGAATTCAAAGAGAGAGAGAGAGAGAGAAGAGAGAGAGAGAGGTTAAAGTTGTAAATTACTGTGATAAAGAGGTCAAAACATATGAGAGCATAAATTGTCTAGCAAATACCGTTAGCAAAAGTGGTGAGAGAGAGAAAGAATGGCATGAATTCTACACTTTTTATAGTAATCACTAGTTTCTGCATAATCCATTAATAAAACATGCATGAGAATCTAAAATTGACCTGGGAAGTCTTAGAATCTCAACCTCAGGCAGAAAATTGTATTTTAGAGATTAAATATGCGTGCATGAATATGATGCACATAAAAAACATACATACATATATAACATGATGTGAAATGATAGCAGTCACCATACCCGATTCTTTCCCCTCGGACCCACTTTCCGAGTTATGATGGGTCATGACCCAAGGGAAAAAAAAAAAAAAGAGAGAAAAATAAAATCCACCTTTTAAACTCAAACTAAAACTATTTCAATCAAACTCATTTTATGCTATACAAAATTTCGGTTATTTTATCCCTTTGAATTAAAGATGCATAATTTGATTTGCATGTGTATGTGCACGATCATGATTATATATATATATATATATATATATATATATATATATATATATATATATATATATATATATATATATATATATATATATATATATATATACTAACCATGACTGATAAGGGTGCTGCATACATCAGTGTCCCAAAGAAGATACGTACAGACACTTCCAACTACAAGAGAGCGGGTGGCACCGGTGTACACCAGAGTAAAGACGAGAACTGTAATCAATGCAACAAATGCAAACTCTACCAACAACATTACAAGCATTTTGAATCTCTGCTTCCCCTCGGAATGGAAGATGAAAAGAAACACAAATGTGAGCACTATCAAGGCCCCAGAATCCATTAATGGTTATGACAAGCATGCTATGAGGATGCACCATTGGTAATGCATATACCACCCATAACATGCAATTCAAAAGAGTGGCTAAATATGAGGCTGATGAGAACTCCCCAACTGATCCTTTCTTCCATATTTGTAGAAAAATTGGCCTGAATAAATTAAAACAATAACCCATTTAGACAAAAGGATAGCATGGTTTTTAAGTTTCCATGAAACTTAGACCTAAACGAAATGAAACCCAGGCTCGAAATCCATTGGTTTTCACTAAGGGTGGTCCAAAGGTGGTCCAAGGTTGAAATCCAGTTTCAAAACCTAAAGACGAGATATGGCATGTCTTGAATAAGATCTCAATTCAGGCCTGACTTAAAAGAAAAAAGAGAGAAAGAGAGATTTGAACTCTAAGCTTACATTGGTGAGAAGTACAACATGTGTGAAATTATGTTTCCTGAAAATAAGGAGAAACCATGTCAAGAATAACTCGCTATTGAAATGAAATGATTCCAAAAACTATTGATTGAAACATTCTAGTCAGGCATTTAAGATCGAGAACCCATTTACTCACCTGTGATGCCAACTGCTGTCAAAGTAGTTTCAACCGAAATCATGGTTAGAAGAAAGAGCTTAATTAAGAAGAAGAAGAATGAAGGAGCCCAGAGTAATTAACTAATTAATGGAAGCATGCAGAAGTAGCAAGCAGGAGAGGTGGTTATATAGTAGGAGAGAAATATCTGCTCTTACAGCTTGTTCTCTTGCTGTGCTCTGAGTGCTTGCTTGCTGAGCACAAACAAAGCGAGTGAAACCAACTTTCTTGGCAGCTTCAGATCGTGCTGATCGTAAATCACCCTTGCTTAATCAGTAGTTGTAATGTAGCTTACCTGGTTCTTCCCTTTTCCAGTTCATTCGCTTGTCTAGTTCGCGTCTAAATCCTCTCTTCCACAGTTTCTGGTTCCTATTTCATCCAACCATTGGAGGGGTGAGCCGATTCAAATTTCAATCTCCTCCAACGATTGGATAAATCCACTTGTAATGGAGAATAGATTTACAATCACCTTTTCTCATGCCTATCCACTTGTAATGAATCCTATCGCTATAAATTTATACCAAACCTCTGTAGTTATATTTTATCGAAATACCCAGATAACCCTAAAGCAATTGGGCCCTATAGGCTTTTAGCAGTCCTTCAGAATTAACCCACAAAAACATACATGCGATAGAATACAAGAGATCTTACCCCCAACAATCTGTCAAGAGTTGATAAAATAGACTAGTGTGTTCCCTTAATTTTTCTCCCCAAAAGAAAAAAAAAATTATAAATTTGTTCTCTAGAGATTTCTCAATATTGTGGACTTTTATGGGTTTTTTTTTTCTATTTTCTTTTTTTGGGATAAATTTATGACCTAACTTTATCATTTATGAATGTGCGAAAGGAATGAATTTTAAGCTTTGAATTTAAAGCCTTTCCTCATACAAAGAAAACTACCCCTGTCAACATCTTTAGGAATTGAGAGTACCTCGCAAGTTGTTAAATCAAAACAATACCACATTTGTGGAGTGGTCTACTAACAAAAAATATTGAAGAAGAGAAAAAGCCGAGAACGTTTAATAAACTTGAACCGTATATATGGGATACAGCTCTAGGCTTTTTGCTGATGTATCCAATTAAAAAACCTTAGTTATTAAGTGAAGAAATCAACTAAGTACATCAAGGCAATTTATGAGGTCTTAATTTTTTTTAATGCAAGATCATTCCTAACACTAGCTCTAGGCAATGAAGGTGTTGACTAACTTAGTCGGTAAAGAGTCTAGTTTAGTGATGCTAGGTCTTGAGTTTGGGGGTACTGCACTTGTACATTTTCTTTTTCATTTTTTTTTTTGGGTAAATAGATGATTTATAAAAATCCAAAGAAAGAGAGAACACAACACACCACCTCTTGGAAGGAGAACCCCAAAAGAAAGGACCAAAACAACAGAGAAACTCCAAAGGAGAGGGAACAACCTCCCTCTACTGGGGAAAAAAACAAGAACTCAAGGAACCATTAAAAATAACTAAAGTGGAACTACAGCTTAAGAACTGCATCTCCTGATCTAGAAGATTCATCCCAGCCCATCATGAGATTGATGCCCAAGAAATCCTTAATAAATAAATCAGTGCGGGTATTCCTAGAGGATGAGTTGGAAATCTTCCTAGCAAGCCAGGCTACTTCTTCTCTCTCTTCTTCTGAGGACTGGTAGCCATAGTCCTCTATAAGAGAGGGAGAGAAATCTTGCACTGAAGTCAGCAATTTAAAATCCAATGGCCTAGATAGAGATGGATGGGAATCTTGAATATGTTCATCCTCATCACCAACCGAAAGCTGATGAGGGCGACGGACTGCAAAAGGCATTGGGTCATTGGAAGGGGGGAAAGTCCTGGGCCAGGATAAGCAAATGAACAACTCAGCCCACCTACATCGCACTTGAACTTTCTTCCTCTTAAAAAATAAAAAAGAAAAAACCTCGTAGGCAAGTATTTATCTTCAAGATTTCTATTTCGAAATCGAACTAATAACATTTCATTTTTTTTGTTGGTTCCTTTTATTTTTGGGAAGGGACTGGGTTTCATGTGATAACCACCGATGCCAAGTCTGCTAATATGAGTGGGTCAATATGCAAAATTTTTCATCACTTTACATAAAACAAATAAAACCATGTGGAAAACTCATTTCTTATTAAAATTAAAGAAATTTTACATTTAAAAAAAATAAATGTGAAGAAAAAAATTACAATTTTTTTTATTTGAATGAAATCAGAACTAGTTATTGGATTTGGGAGTCTTAGATCACAACGACAACTACATGATCTGCCAATCCCACCTCCCCTTTGACTTTCCTTGCCTCAATTTGTCTTTGCGTGGATTTATAGAACGTGGCGTACAGAATCAGCTGCGCTAGACCAAAAAGCATTCCTAGACTGTTGGGAATCTGCATGAAACAGCCAAAAGTAAAATAGCAGATTAAAAATATCCTAGACTGTTGGGAATTTGCATGAAACAACAAAATGCCAAAAGTTAAATAGCAGATTAAAAATATATAGAATACAAGAGAGAGAGAGAGAGAGAGAGAGAGTTGTAAATTACTGTGATAAAGAGGTCGAAACGTATGAGAGCATAAATTGTCCAGCAAATACTGTTAGCGAAAGCGGCTAGGGAGAGAAAGAATGGCATGTATTCTACGCTTCTCGTAGTAATCACTAGCTTCTGCATAATCCATTAATAAAACATGCATGAGAATTTGAAATTAACCTGGAAATTCTGAGAATCTCAACCTCACAAATAAAATTCTATTTCAGAGATTAATTATGCGTGATGCGTGATGTACATACATATATATGAATTCGGATCATCTGCATGTATATATACTTTTCATGGGATCCTATCACTAATGATGTGGTGTTGGACTTATCTCTAGAGTGTCGAATCCACTGGATATGAATGGTGATGGTATTCCATGGCAGATACAAGTACATAAAGGTGAACTATTCTGGTGTTCATGCAACATGTCTTACTACACGCTTGCAAAAGAAAATATCTTCCCAATTATTCCTTTAAATAAGTCACTTTCAAATAAAAATAAAAAACTGCGATCTCATTATTATTTTCTTTGTAAAGACGAATATCCTTTGAATTACTTTTCCCTTTGGACCCACCTTCGGAATACTGGTGGGTCATGACCTAAAGGAAAAAAAGAAAAAGAGAAAGAGAGAGAGAGAAGTGAAATCCATCTTTTAAACTCAAACTAAAACTATTTCAATAAAACTCATTTTATGCTATAAAATTTGGATTATTTTATACCTTTGATTTAAATATGCATATTTGATTTGCATGTGTATGTGCATGATCATGATTGTATATGTATGTAGATGATGCTATAAAACATATACTAACCATGACAGATAAAGGTGCTGCATACATCAATGTCCCAAAGAAGACACAGACACTTCCAACTACAAGAGAGCGGGCGGCAACAGTGTGTGCCAAAGTCAGGACGAGAACTGCAATGCATACAACAAATGCAAACTCTACCAGCAACATAACGATTACTTTGAATCTCTGCTTCACATCGGAGTAGAAGATGAAAAGAAGCACAAATGTGAGCTCTATCAAGGCCCCAGATCCATTAATGGTTAGGACAAGCATGCTATGAGGATGCACCATTGGTAGCGCATATACCACCCATAACATGCAATTCAAAAGAGTGGCTAAATATGGTACTGATGAGAACTGTCCAACTGATCCTTTCTTCCATATTTGAATAAAAGTTGGCCTGCATACATTAAAACAATAACTCATTTAGACAAAAGGACAACATGTCATTCTATGAAACTCAGACCTGATTGAAAAGAAGCCCAAATTCGAAATCCATTGGTTTACATCCCATGGAGGTCCAAGGTTGAAACACGGCCCGACTTAAAAGAAAAAGAAAGAAAAGAGAAATTTGAACTCTAAGTTTACATTGGTGACAAGTACAACATCAGTGAAATTATGTTTCCTGAAAATAAAGAGAAACCATGTCAAGAATCGTTATTGAAATGAAATGATACCAAAAACTATTGATTGAAACATTCAAGCCAAGCATTGATGATGGAGAACTCATTCACTCACCTATGATGCCAACTGCTGTCAGAGTAGTTTCAACAGAAATCATGGTTGGAAGAAAGAGGTTAATTAAGAAGAAGAATGCAGCAGCTCAAAGTTGTTAACTAATGGAAGCATGCGGGAGTAGCAAGCAGGAGAGGTAGTTAAATAGAAGAGAAACTGCTGCTCTGACAGCTTGCTTTGCTATGAGTGCTTGCCACCAAGAAAACGAGTGATGCTGACTTTCTTGCCTCCTTTGGATCATGCTGATCGTAAATCTCCCTTGCTTACTCAGTAATTCTAATCTCGTTTGCCTGGTTCTTCCTCTTGGCCAGTTCATCCGCGCTTGTCAAGTACAGAGTTCTTGGACTCCGCAGTCTGTTAAGAATGTGCATGATGACTCAGCAATTGAGAACATATTGGCTCTCTGTTCCTAGAATTCGTTCTTTCGAGATGGCCTGATTTGACAGGTAATTGATATAAAATTTTTGCCTGTGCTGTTCTCCACTAAGAATAAGGTAGCAAATCAATTCAAACTTTGGCTTTTGCTGTTCAACATTTTTTTATTTGGGAAAAATGCTGTTCACCATTAAGAATAAGGTTTCTGTTTGGTAGATTGGTACCAAGATGAAGGATCGAGATTGGAACTGAAGATTCATTCTCTATTATTAATGAATAGTGTAAACAATGTATTTATACAATCTGACCTGTTGTCAGTCTAACTAAAGGGTAAAACTGTAAAACTATATAAATGTTTAATAATATATTCTAATATGCCCCCTCAAGCTGATGGAGGTGAATGACGAAGACCAAGCTTGCTGATTAGGAAAGAGAGAGGACCGTGTCCTAGAGCCTTGGTTAACAAATCAGCCCGTTGAAATTTCGAACTAATATGGACTGGTCGTATCATTTGTTGCTGAATTTTTTTCTCTTATGATATGGCAATCAATCTCGATATGTTTAGTCCGCTCATGAAATACCGGATTTGCTGATAGATGCAGCGCAGCTTGATTATCACAATGGACTGATATGGGAAAGGGGTGGAGGAAACCCAAGTCCTTAAACAAAGACTTTATCCATGATAATTCATAAGTTAACATTGTTAAAGCTCTATATTCTGCTTCAGCAGAAGAGCGAGCAACAGTATGTTGTTTCTTGGTCTTCCAAGATATGGGAGTCGAACCAAAGAAGACAATGTAACCTGTTGTGGACCGTCTTGTAAAGGGGCACCCAGCCCAATCTGAGTCACAATATCCTAAAATGACTGGGCTAGTAATATGGGCCATATGCAATCCAAGGGAAATTGTCCCTTTCAAATAGCGTAGTACATGAACAGCCGCTTGAAGGTGAGGGGCTCGAGGAACATGCATAAACTGACTCAATACATGTACACCAAAACACAAATCTAGTCTCGTGACAGTAAGATAGATGAGGCGGCCAACCATCCGGCGATACATATGTGGATCTTCAAGAAGTGGGCTAGATTCATTATCAAGTTTCAGATTCTGGTCCATTGGAAATGGGCTTGGTTTACTTGCTAAGAGCCCAGAGTCATTTAAAATGTCCAGTGCATACTTTTGTTGTGAAAGAAGAAGTCCATCAGTAGAGGATATGACCTCGATACCGAGAAAATAGGTAAGTTTGCCAAGATCTTTGATATTGAAGTAGTTTTGTAGATCGACTTTTGTTGAAGAAATATGATCTTCATTTGTACCGGTGATAACAATATCATCAACATACACCAAAACAGCCGTAAAGATAGAAGTATGATGGTAAGTGAATAAGGAAGCATCGGCTAAGGATTGGGAAAAACCCATTTGGAGTAGTGCAGTAACAAATTTTCTATTCCATTGCCGAGGTGCTTGTTTAAGTCCATATAAAGACTTGTGAAGATGACAAACCATACCCGGTTTTAATAATGCCCCCTCAACTCTATATCCCGGTGGAGGGACCATAAACACTTCCTTATCAAGATCTCCATGGAGAAAAGTATTTTTCACGTCCATTTGATAGAGAGGCCAATGATTATAAGTAGCTAAAGCTATCAAACAACGTACCGTTACTAATTTTGCTACGGGGGCAAATGTTTCATGATAATCAACGCCTTCCATTTGAGTAAAGCCTTTCACAACTAAACGGGCTTTGTATCTTTCAATTTGCCCTTTCGTATGCCTCTTTATTTTGAATATCCATTTACACCCTATGGCACGTTTACCTTCAGGTAAAGGCACAACAGTCCATGTATTGTTATCATGCAGGGCATGGAGTTCATCATTCATAGCATGTTACCACTCAATGTGTTTATGGGCTTGATTATAGGTCTTTGGTTCAATTTCTGAACAGAGATTTGATAAAAGGACCTTATACTCAGAATTAGAAAAGAAACTAATATAATGATGGATAGGATAGGACGTGCACAAGAAGATGCTTGGAGTGAACTGTTGTGTGAGAATTGCAAACATAATCACGTAGTTGAGTATTAGGTTGTGATATACGCGTGGATCAACGAGAAACAGTAGGTAAACATGGGCTATGTGGAGTAGGCCCAATATCTGAATTAACAATAGGAAGTAATGGACTGTGGACATCAGACTAGACTGCTGTAGGTGCACTTGCAGATTCGGTTACTGCAGGAAAATTGGGAGACTCAATTGTAGGAACAGTGGGTGATGCAAATGTAGGGACAGCATGTGATATGGTTGTAGGCGAGATTATGAGATTCTCAGTTTCAGGTGTAACTGGGGAGACATGTGGGATGGATGAATA
>CM053275.1:97980245-98014015 GCA_028583415.1 Protea cynaroides | reverse complement strand
GTGTTTGGCTAAAGGACACACATCACAGACACCAGTGTAGGACTGTAAGCCAGGAATGTGAGTAGTATGAGGGGATGGGTGACCCAACCTGAAGTGCCACATCTCAGGAGATACCGAAAGAGCCACTGTAGAAGGAGAAGACTCCTACCGGTACAAACCATCACGCAATAGTCCCACCCCAGTCACCATCTTCGTGGATAAGTCCTGAAATATACAGAATGTAGGAAAGAATGTCACAGAGCAGTTTAAATTCTTACTAATTTGACTTACAGACAGTAAGTTGAAGGCAAATTTAGGAATACGAAAGACATTTTACAGTTGAATATGAGAAGAGATGTTATGAGTACCTACACTGGTAATAGAGTATTTAGTACCATCTGGCAATAGAACTGGTGGGTGGGCAGTGGTTGACACAGAATACGAACTTGGAGAGGGAGAGGAGGAAAAATGATGAGAAGCTCCCGAGTCAATGACCCAAGAGTGGAGAGAGGAAATAGTAGAATGCAGACAAAAATTCATACCTGCAAAATTTGCATTGGGCTGACTACCATTCAGGAAAGAGATTAGTTGTTGGTACTGAGATTGTGACAGAGGAGGTAGAGGAGAGACATGGGAGGTAGTATTGGCAGCCGGTGACATATTTGCCTCATGTTGAACATCTCCATCAGACTGGACTGTAGACTCAGTGGCAAGATGAAGCTACGGGACATGAGACTGTGATCGATTGTACCTTGGAGGCTTGCGACCAAAGTTGGGTGGAAACCCATGAATATCAAAGAAAGTATCCTTTGTATGGCCATATTTGTGACAGTGTGAGTTAAGAGGACGTCTGCTTCCATTTCTTGAATCAAGGAACTGAAAGTATTTGCATGGGTATTATAGGATCGAGAAAAATGACCACCAGTTCTTGAATACCCTGAATTTCCCTTATTAACCACACAGGCAATGTTCTCCGAACTGACATGAAAAATGCAGAATCCCCTTTGACATTCCTCTTGAAGTACCAGTGAGTAGGCCTTTGCAACAGAAGGTAATGGAGACATGATCAATATCTGGGTACGAACAGTACTGAATGCATCTGTTAGGCCTAGTAAGAATTGAAATACTTGTTCAGTTTGGGCCTGATCCACGAGTTTTTTCATGATATCACAAGTGCATTTGGCCAAATAACCACATGAACATTCTGGGACAGGGATGTAGGAATCTAATTCATCCCATAGATTTTTCAAAGAAGTAAAATACTCAGACAGAGACAGAGCATCCTGGTGGAGAAGAGAAATTTGTCTCTTTAGTTCAAAGATTCTTGGTACATCACCTTAGGCAAATCTGTTTTTACGCTCCAGCCACAATTGACGAGCATTCTTTGCATACAGAACAGTACCTTGAAGATTCTTAACCAGTGAATTGCAAATCCAAGACATTACCATTCGATCACATTGATCCCAGGCTGTAGCAGATGTTGGATCGGTTGTAGGATCTGGACGATCAACAATGCCATCTATGAAAGAACATTTGTTCTTTGCACCTAATGCGAGATGCATTGCACATTTCCACGATGAGTAGTTACTCCCATCCAGTGGTTGAGTGACTAAGACATATCCAGGGTTGTTCGACGGGTACAGGAGAAGCGGAGAAGGAAAAGACAATCCAGTTGTTGCAGAGGTTAGCGATGTCAACACCGGTGTGGACATCCTTCAACTAATTGAACAGAACTTTGAGAATACAGAAACTAATCTTCAAGATTCAAGATCACTCAGTGGATCAAACTTTTTTCAGATTGCTCATGAGCATACAAACTAATCAGACAGTACAAGACACCAATCACACCACAAGACCCTGATTTCTGAGTTAGAAATACTAAATTTCACAAGCACAGTATCAGAAACACAAATAACCAGATGACCGCAAGATCGCAACTGCAGATCTTGAAAACCAGACTTTCACATACAACCTTCAAACAACACCTGTGCAGAGTCAGATCTTGGCAAACACAGATCTGAAGATCTCACAGCCAATCTTGAACCTGACTAACAATGGACTTCAGGAACTAGACGAACAGATCCAGAACTTTGATGAATTATAGATCTTGAAAACCAGACCTTCACATACAACTTTCAAACACACACCTGTGCAGAGCCAGATCTTGACAAACACAGATCTGAAGATCTTGTAGCCAATCTTGAACCTCACTAATAGCGGACTTCAAGAACTAGACGAACATATCTTGAACTTTGACGAATTGCAGATTCCAGTAGCTCAACGAACAACTTATCTTGAGCTCTCTCAACACAGAGAGATGCTCCCCACGAAGCAAGTCCAGATTTCAGATTAGAACTCTAAAGGCACGATTGAAGGTGAATGAATGAATCATAAAGAAAATTGTCTCTGCTTTGATACCATGTCAGATTGGTAGCAAGAAGAAGGATCGAGATTGGAACTGAAGATTCATTCTCTATTATTAATGAACAGTGCAAACAATGTATTTATACAATCTGACCTGTTGTCAGTCTAACTAAAGGGTAAAACTGTAAAACTATAAAAATGTTTAACAATATATTCTAATACTGTGTTGTCTGTAAAGTGTCAATTTTATACCGACACTGTATATCAATACTAAAAATGTGACGAATTACTGTATTGTATTGAATCGAATTAGAATCAGCACAGTAATGGTATAGAAATCAAAATCGTAAGTCGATACAGAACAATATCGGAATTATGGACTAAATCGATCGGTTTATATCGAATACTGAATTTATCCTGAAACCGTATATGTATATATATATATATATGATACTAAGTAATAAATGTAAGTAGTTCACCAACACAGTGTGTGATGGTTAGTCTACGGAGTAATGCCCAACGGACTCCGTATATACTTAATACACTTCTTTTTGCTGTCTACATAACAGGGAGTACATACACCCAATTTACCCAGCATAAAATTAGGAGGGCACATGTGCCAGGAATTCCGGTATCAAGTACCAGTGTTCAGTACACGCTTAACCCGTACCCACGGGAAGCAAATAATAAATTTTTTTTAGGCTTATAAATTAGCCTTACAATTTTTCCTCACTAGCTAGGTATTCAACAATTTACACTTACGCTAGCATACAATAAATTGAAAGCATGAATAGATAAGGAATTGAAAAATCTCACAAGCAATGCTTTCGAATGGCCAACAATATCTCTGAACCTTCACACTGCTCTTAGGTACTCTCTAACAAC
Source organism: Protea cynaroides (assembly GCA_028583415.1). Taxonomy (NCBI): domain Eukaryota; kingdom Viridiplantae; phylum Streptophyta; class Magnoliopsida; order Proteales; family Proteaceae; genus Protea; species Protea cynaroides. The sequence goes on along the minus strand of CM053275.1, from coordinate 98,010,787 downwards.
CTTCAATGATGATAGAGATAAATTCACAGAGCACACCTCATCCATAGGCTTCCAATCTCTTCCACAGAACCCATAATCACCATGAATGTGAAAATAAAAGTTCTACTGACCTCTCATAGGGATTTAGCACTCTATTGATGCACAGAGAATAGGTAGTTGGTGATTCATCACTCCCACAGATACGAAACCCTAGAAAAACCCTTTGTTAAGCTTCAAGACCCTATTTTTGATTTTTATCTTTTCTTTTACGACTCCCAACGGTGCCCAATGTATAGAGCATCCGAAAATATGAAAACTGCAACTTGAACGGACAGATTTTGAGCTCGGATGAAGAAGTTATGGCAGTTTGAAGTTTGGCCAACCAAAAGATTCAAAATGAAATCTTTCCTTTTATAACTGCACACCCGCGCCGCACCATAGCCGCGCCGCCAATGCTTTGTCGCGTCCTGATTGCCGATCAACGAATCTGTAAATTCGGCCGTCGAATCTCACTCAACTGATGGCCGTCGGATCCGTACAAATCACGTCTCCGAACATCGTAATTGTGGGCGCCCATTCGATCTGCATTTGCTCGGTTGCGCACCGTAAGTGCGCCTTACCAAATCAAAGGTGGACCTCCATAAACCGCGGTCCATTACATTAAATTACCTCCGTCCAACCAGAACGCTCGCGGGAGAATCTGACGCGTTCGACGCATATACACCTGATCCCGCAACTTTTAAGGTCGTCCGATGAGAATCTTGCATGCGTGGCTTCTTTTGGCGGTCGATTTCGGATCTTCTTCACATTTTTCTTCCTAAAAAGCCCTTAAACAAATTTCGATATGACCTCTGTGACTAAGGGTGTCAAAAATGGGCCCGGCCCGGTAGCACGAACCGAGCCAGCCCGATATAACCCGAACCCAATCCGGACTGAACCTTAATGGATAGGTCTCGGTCTCAGCTTGTAAAGCCAAACACCGTTTCAGCCCAAACCGAAACCAAACCGGACCAGCCCGTTAAGAAGCCCGAACTAGCCCGAACCAATAATACCTAACCCAAACACCGATAAGGTCCATCCAGGCCCAGTTTCTTAATTTTAATGGTTTTAAATTTTGATGGATTATATTACACTGTTATAGTTCACTTCTTGATCGGAATGATTATATGAATCTATAGTTGAAAAGAGTATCTTAATTGTTACAATATACAGAATTACATGCATATAGAAGGAATGATGCTAATTTTATAGATAGAAATAATAAAATAAGCTATATATCTTACATATAAAATAGGCCCGATAAGCTTGATAAGCCTGGTCCGGACCGAACCAGTCCGAAATCACCTCAATAAGCCCAACCCGATAACAAACCGACACCGGACCAGTCTGATAGTTATTGTGTCCAGCGCAGCCCAACCCGATAACAAACCGACACCGGACCAGCCCGATAGTTATCGTGTCCAGCGCAACCCAACCCAGCCCTAACTCTTAACGAACATGTTTTGGGTTGGGCTTATAAAACCCGACACCGATTCAGCCCGGACCGGCCCGTTGATACCCTTATCTGTGACCGAGGTTTGCTTTCTCTCTCTTAGACAATAAGTCGAACAGGTGGTGGGCTAACTTGGGGGGGGGGGGCGACCAAGACCTTGTGCGCGGCCATGCTCATGGGCATGCGGGGAAGCGGCTCGAAGCCATGCGACAATGGGCCTGCGGGCTAGCTGCTAGTGGGCTGCGGGCTAGCCGCCGGTGGCTTTGGTGGCCGTCTGCTATGCTTGGTGCATGGCATGCGACAGTGGGCTTGCGGGCCTGCTGCTGTGCCATGCGACTGGCTGCCACTATGATGCCGTGGCCCTCGGCTAGGCTGGCTGCCATGGTGGCATGCCACCTTGGCATAGTGGGTCCCACCCATTGATTTTCTCTCTCCTCATCCTCTCTCTTCTTTCTCTCTCTACATCTTCTTTCTTTATTTCATTCTTCAAGATGTCGCAACACTTCAGAAACACTGCCAGACCAATGGAAACACGGCCACACTACCAGTGGGGTCCACAAACATTCTCTCTCATCAAATTTGATGTAGAATGTCATTTAACTCGCTGCAAGCTATCTGAAACACATGTAGAACACTGTAGAACACACAAGTGAAGTTGCTCCATCTTTGCCATTGCACTGACACTCTCTCTCCTGCACTGATATTCTCTCTCCTCATTCATCTGACTGAAAGCTCACAAATATTGTCACATCAGCCAAGTTGCCAACAATGACAACACAAAGTCCAACACTATATGTCACCCAAGAAGAGGGACCAGTCACCTGAAAAGTGCCATGTAATGCCACATATACTACCACATATACACCACCTAATGGTGGGGTTACATGTGAGGGGGAGTATTGGGAATAGTCCCACATTGCTAATGAGATTAGAATATTGTGGTCTTATATATGGAGAGTCCCTCCATTTACTAGTTTGAAATTTTGAGTTGGAAACTTGACATTCTCTGTAACAGAGATTTCTCAATATTGTGGTTTTTCATGGTGTTTTTTTTTTTCCTTTCTATTTTTGGGATTATTTTTATGGCCTAGCTTTATCATTTATGCACGTGAGAACAGAATGAATTTTAAGCTTTGAATTTTAAGCCTTTTCTCATACAAACAAAACCACCCCTATCAACATCTTTAGGAGATGAGATATCTCGCAAGTTGTTCAAACAAAATAATATAGGTCTGCTAACATCTTCTTTGTTTTTTAAAATATCTCTCATCTTCTTTGTTTTTGAAAATAATCTTTTTCATTCAATTTAATAATAACATTCATCATTACTAATATTTTTTAAACTATCATATTCTTAGGTTGACTTAAAAGAGATTTTATCAATAAAATTTAATTGAATTTAATTTAAAAATATATATTAAAAAATTTTAAAAAAATATGAGACACTAAAAAGGTTTAGAATAACCAAATTTAATACTAAAATCCCAAAAAGGATATTTACTAAAACTTTCTCAACAATCTCTCTCTCTCTCTCTCTCTCTCTCTCTCTCTCTCTTTGTGTTTCCTTTTTGTACTTTCTTCCTTATTTATCTACCGCTGCTTTCCCTTCTTCAACTCGTCGAAGACCGGCTCATCTTCAACTCGTTGGAGACCACCTCATCTTCAATTAGCCGGAGACCGCCACTGCTAGAGTCCGTCGTTGCTCCTTTCTTCGACTCGAGAAACCCTAAATCACAGAGACAATGTGGTTACATCTACATATACGATCCTCAGAATCCTGAGCAGATATTCTTATGTGAATTGAGCGAGGGGATCTACCAATGGGGCCACGCTATGAATCCCATGGTGAACAAAGGGAACTGGATGAACAGATTTTTATTTTCCTGTTCCAGAGTCAAGATGGGTGACCTTCAAAAAGCTGTGGCTAGTGGGAACAGTACATTCACCGTGGAATCCGGCAGAGATGGCCTCTCGAGTTTCTTCTCTTTCACTGCTCCCTGCTCAGTATATTTGACAACATGAATCAGATAAAGGTATCTCATCAGGGAAGATGTTGAGGTGTGAGTTGAGATGATTTCATTTTGGGAGTTTTAGGCTTTTACACATAGTTTGTATTCACTCTGTTTCTGTCTCTGCTAGTATGTTTCTCAGGTCATTTTTTTTGCATTCAATATGGTTTGTTCCTCTTGATTATCCGATAAATCATACCAGTGTGCATCTGTCTTTCTTCATTGAATTTGGGAGCGGCGATATTTTTTCCACATGAGAGAAAGACAGAAATAGAGGGGTTTTATAATACGACCTGATTGTCTGTTTCCCTCTCATGGTTTTAGTTGACGGTATTGGCATCTGTCAGCACCGATCAGTATTACAAACTCCAGCAGCGGCGGTTTTCGAGGAGTGGAAGATGAGGTGGTCTCCGACAAGTTGAAGATGAGTCGATCTCCGGCGAATTGAAGAAGGGAGAGCAGCGGTAGAGAAATAAGGAAAAAAAAAATGAAATGCAGAGAGAGAGAGAGAGAGAGAGAGAGAGAGAGAGAGAGAGAGAGAGTTGGGAGAGTTTTGGTAAATCTTTTTTTTTGGGATTTTAGTAATTAAATTTAATTACTCTATATCTCACGTTTACCCTTCTTTTTTAAATTTTTAATATATTTTTTAAATTAAATTTGATTAAACAATTTTGATAAAATCTCTTTAAGTCAATCTGAGGGTATAATAGTCTAAAAAATATTAGTGATGGTGAATGTCATCATCAAATTGAATGGGAGAGATTATTTTCGAAAGTAGGGGAGGTGGGAGACATTAAGAGTCAAGTTGGGGGGTGGTAGCCTTTTAGGATTCCTGGAAGGGAGGTGGGAGAAATTTACCCTACTTTTAATTATAAAACGAAAAAATTTCATCTACACCCCATCAAAGATTGTTAACATCATCTACACCCACAAGAAGGCAAAAACATCATCTACACCCCGAAACTTTGACTGTGCTAATCAAAGAAGTCCACTCCGTCAGTTGATTTCTGTTAGATGTTGATGTCAGGTGGACTAGAATATTTGAAAGATGATAATACCCTTTTGACCTGTTGAAAAGACCATTATACCCTTTACCCAAACCCCTTTCTTCTACTTGTGCATTGCTTCCTCTCTCTCTCTCTCTCTCTCTCTCTCTCTCTCTCTCTCTTTCTTTCTCTCTCTTACTCTGATTTTTTACCTGGGTTCTCTTCTCCGGTAAGCCCTTATTTAGATCTATGAGGTTCCTTTCTCTTCAAGTCTCTGAATCTCTGAGGTTCCTTTCTCTTCAGATCTATGCTTTTTTTTTCAGTTCGACATTGTTGTTTTTTCTCCACTATTTTTTTCGGTTCTTGAACCTGTTTTCTTTAGATCTAAAGTTTTTTGCATCACTCCTAAAACGTTCTTTAGATCTGAGTTTTCTTCTAGTTATTCTCTTCAGATCTGAGTTTTCTGAATCATTAGGTATGAATCACCATTCTATTGTGGATCCTCCGTTGAATCCTCCAAATAACTAATGATTCCATCTCAACCCCCATATCATGATATTGTGATTGAAGACATTTTTAGTGAGGTTTCTTCGAATCACAGTAGTAAAACAGAAATTAAAGTTGCAGACAAAATTACGACGGAAGAAACTCCAATGAATCATTCATATTTTACCAACAAAAAAAAAAGAATCATTCATAGATCCTTTCCAAGTCCATGAGGATTGCTTCTCACTATAGTGGACCAGTAAACAAAAATATCGCCTGGATCGGATTGAACCAAATCTGAAATCAAATCTCAGCGAATGATTAAACTTGGGGGTGTGGGAATACGGAACCGATATGAGATCCAAAGATGAGAATTGAAGAGCTGATATACATGCTTCTCTCTAAGGATTCATAGCTTTCCCTTATATTTTAGTAGAAGAAAAAGAAATCATAAGGAAAGGGGAAAAGAAGAAGAAGACGACACCATGGAAAAATAATTGTAGAAATCATTTTGGGCAAGGAAGAATCCTAAGATGGATCTTTGAAGTCGATCGGGCGGGTCGGGTTGAAAACCATGATAAATACAATTTTGATTTGAAGGATAAATTAGTAAATGAACATAATTTTTTAATTTTACAATTTATAATTTGAGGGGTAAAATTGTATTTCAACAAATTTAGTGATTTCCGTCAGTTAAGTGGACCTAGGTGATGTTTTTGCATTCTTATGAGTGTAGATGATGTTAGCAATCTTTGATGGGGTCTAGATGAAATTTTTTCTTATAAAAAATATATATATTGAAACTGGGGCTTTGGTTTCTTGTTGTTGTGAAGTCCTTGCAGACACATCTGGGCCATTGAGAGCACATCTATATGTGAATCCAATGCAATCCAAAGGCTCAGATGAGGCTGTCGGGGCTGCATGGCTGCAGATATTTCGAATCGAATTAAAATAGGTACAATAATGGTATGGAAATCAAAATCGAAAGCTGATGTAGTGTAATATTAGGATTATGGATTGAACTAATCGGTATGTATCTATTAGGATAATAATAAACCAATTAATCAGAAGAGGATTCGTGTTCAAACACCAAATATCGATCTTAAAGGATGCATGTCACCATCCCTGTTCACATACTGAGACACTTGACACCGTAACCTTAGGCGGTAAAAAGAAGAGGTTATTATCTCTACAATTTCGAGATAACCATAAGATGTCAGCTAGCAACCGAGCATTCATTGTGTGCTTCCATGTGTAAGCCATCATAGATCCCGCTAAGCACGGATAAAAGAGCAGTTATAGAAAGATCACCATCAAAATATCATCAAACGACCAAGGGAAGGTCTCATTTCTACACGATCCCAATTTCAAAGAGATAAATCGATGCATACATCAACCTACCATACCCCATGATGATAACTTTCTTGAAAGATGCAGAATATGCTTGGAGATCTATGTAATTGCATAGATTCTCCCTAAAATCATGCCACTCTATGCTACTCTTCATACCCCCATAAGCCCCCAAACCCACAAGAATGAAGGTAACAGGATTCAAATTGCTTAAACCTCACTCTATCAAAACCCAGTCTTCTTTCATTCTCGAATTCTATCTGTTTGCTGCTATAGCTGACTTAGGCTGGCCACAAAGTTATCCAACCAATCCCCTCTGTAGTGTCTACTTGTTTCTTAAATTTTTAGCAAATCAGTTTTACTGAATCCTGGTGGCTTCCCTGTTTATGATTTCAGCTAAGTCTAAAATAGACAAGTTGCTGAAATGGTATAGTAGCAGCCCAGTTCCATACTGATTACCTTCAAAAATTGAGTAATCAGAATCCATGCATGGGGTCTTCAATCTTGATGGAAGAGGCAAAGGCAAATCCCAATTTTGAATCATTGTAGAAATTGAATCCTAAATATAATGCCAATAGCACAAATAATCATATAAAGCAATGATTTACATGGGTTGGTAAGATTTCTTATGTATGGGGTGAGATGAAATATATTTCACTAATATCAATGGAGAATAGATTTACAATCACCTTTTCTCATGCCTATCCACTTGTAATGAATCCTATCGTTATAAATTTATACCGAACCTCTGTAGTTATATTTTATCGAAATACCCAGATAACCCTAAAGCTATTGGGCCCTATAGGCTTTTACAGTCCTTCAGAATTAACCCACAAAAACATACATGCGATAGAATACAAGAGATCTTACCCCCAACAGTCTGTCAAGAGTTGATAAAATAGACTAGTGTGTTCCCTTAATTTTTCTCCCCAAACGAAAAAAAAAATTATAAATTTGTTCTCTAGAGATTTCTCAATATTGTGGACTTTTATGGTTTTTTTTTTTTATTTTCTTTTTTTGGGATAAATTTATGACCTAACTTTATCATTTATGAACATGCTAAAGGAATGAATTTTAAGCTTTGAATTTAAAGCCTTTCCTCATACAAAGAAAGCCACCCCTGTCAACATCTTTAGGAATTGAGAGTACCTCGCAAGTTGTTAAATCAAAACAATACCACATTTGTGGAGTGGTCTACTAACAAAAAATATTGAAGAAGAGAAAAAGCCGAGAACGTTTAATAAACTTGAACTGTATATCTGGGATACAGCTCTAGGCTTTTTGCTGATGTATCCAATTAAAAAACCTTAGTTATTAAGTGAAGAAATCAACTAAGTACATCAAGGCAATTTATGAGGTCTTAATTTTTTTAATGCAAGATTATTCCTAACACTAGCTCTAGGCAATGAAGGTGTAGACTAACTTAGTCGGTAAAGAGTCTAGTTTAGTGATGCTAGGTCTTGAGTTTGGGGGAACTGCACTTGTACTTTTTCTTTTTCTTTTTCTTTTTTTTTTGGGTAAATAGATGATTTATAAAAATCCAAAGAAAGAGAGAACACAACATACCACCTCTTGGAAGGAGAACCCCGAAAGAAAGGACCAAAACAACAGAGAAACTCCAAAGGAGAGGGAACAACCTCCCTCTACTAGGGAAAAAAACAAGAACTCAAGGAACCATTAAAAATAACTAAAATGGAACTACAGCTTAAGAACTGCATCTCCTGATCTGGAAGATTCATCCCAGCCCATCATGAGATTGATGCCCAAGGAATCCTTAATAAATAAATCAATGCGGGGATTCCTAGAGGATGAGTTGGAAATCTTCCTAGCAAGCCAGGCTACTTCTTCTCTCTCTTCCTCTGAGGACCGGTAGCCATAGTCCTCTATAAGAGAGGGAGAGAAATCTTGCACTGAAGCCAGCAATTTGAAATCCAATGGCCTAGATAGAGATGGATGGGAATCTTGAATATGTTCATCCTCATCACCAACCGAAAGCTGATGAGGGTGACGGATTGCAAAAGGCATTGGGTCATTGGAAGGGGGAAAGTCCCGGGCCAGGATAAGCAAATGAACAAGTCAGCCCACCTACATCGCACTTGAACTTTCTTTCTCTTAAAAAATAAAAAAGAAAAAACCTCGTAGGCAAGTGTTTATCTTCAAGATTTCTATTTCGAAATCGAATTAATAACATTTCATTTTTTTTTTTGGTTCCTTTTATTTTTGGGAGGGGACTGAGTTTCATGTGATAACCACCGATGCCAAGTCTGCTAATATGAGTGGGTCAATATGCAACATTTTTCATCACTTTACATAAAACAAATAAAACCATGTGGAAAACTCATTTCTTATTAAAATTAAAGAAATTTTACATTTAAAAAAAAATAAATGTGAAGAAAAGAATTACAATTTTTTTTTATTTGAATGAAATCAGAACTAGTTATTGGATTTGGGAGTCTTAGATCACAACGACAACTACATGATCTGCCAATCCCACCTCCCCTTTGACTTTCCTTGCCTCAATTTGTCTTTGCGTGGATTTATAGAACGTGGCGTACAGAATCAGCTGCGCTAGACCAAAAAGCATTCCTAGACTATTGGGAATCTGCATGAAACAGCCAAAAGTAAAATAGCAGATTAAAAATATCCTAGACTGTTGGGAATTTGCATGAAACAGCAAAATGCCAAAAGTTAAATAGCAGATTAAAAATATATAGAATACAAGAGAGAGAGAGAGAGAGAGAGAGAGAGAGAGAGAGAGAGAGAGAGAGAGAGAGAGAGAGAGTTGTAAATTACCGTGATAAAGAGGTCGAAACGTATGAGAGCATAAATTGTCCAGCAAATACCGTTAGCGAAAGCGGCTAGGGAGAGAAAGAATGGCATGTATTCTACGCTTCTCGTAGTAATCACTAGCTTCTGCATAATCCATTAATAAAACATGCATGAGAATTTGAAATTAACCCGGAAATTCTGAGAATCTCAACCTCACAAATAAAATTCTATTTCAGAGATTAATTATGCATGATGCGTGATGTACATACAAAAAATACATACATATATATGAATTCGGATCATCTGCATGTATATATACTTTTCATGGGATCCTATCACTAATGATGTGGTGTTGGACTTATCTCTAGAGTGTCGAATACACTGGATATGAATGATGATGGTATTCCATGGTAGATACAAGTACATAAAGGTGAACTATTCTGGTGTTCATGCAACATGTCTTACTACACGCTTGCAAAAGAAAATATCCTCCCAATTATTCCTTTAAATAAGTCACTTTCAAATAAAAATAAAAAACTGCGATCTCATTATTATTTTCTTTGTAAAGACGAATATCCTTTGAATTACTTTTCCCTTTGGACCCACCTTCGGAGTACTGGTGGGTCATGACCTAAAGGAAAAAAAGAAAAAGAGAAAGAGAGAGAGAAATGAAATTGATCTTTTAAACTCAAACTAAAACTATTTCAATAAAACTCATTTTATGCTATAAAATTTGGATTATTTTATACCTTTGATTTAAAGATGCATATTTGATTTGCATGTGTATGTGCATGATCATGATTGTATATGTATGTAGATGATGCTATAAAACATATACTAACCATGACTGATAAAGGTGCTGCATACATCAATGTCCCAAAGAAGACACAGACACTTCCAACTACAAGAGAGCGGGCGGCAACAGTGTGTGCCAAAGTCAAGACGAGAACTGCAATGCATGCAACAAATGCAAACTCTACCAGCAACATAACGATTACTTTGAATCTCTGCTTCACATCGGAGTAGAAGATGAAAAGAAGTACAAATGTGAGCTCTATCAAGGCCCCAGATCCATTAATGGTTAGGACAAGCATGCTATGAGGATGCACCATTGGTAGCGCATATACCACCCATAACATGCAATTCAAAAGAGTGGCTAAATATGGTACTGATGAGAACTGTCCAACTGATCCTTTCTTCCATATTTGAACAAAAGTTGGCCTGCATTCATTAAAACAATAACCCATTTAGACAAAAGGACAGCATGTTATTCTATGAAACTCAGACCTGATTGAAAAGAAGCCCAAATTCGAAATCCATTGGTTTACATCCCATGGAGGTCCAAGGTTGAAACACGGCCCCACTTAAAAGAAAAAGAGAGAAAAGAGAAATTTGAACTCTAAGCTTACATTGGTGACAAGTACAACATCAGTGAAATTATGTTTCCTGAAAATAGAGAGAAACCATGTCAAGAATCATTATTGAAATGAAATGATACCAAAAACTATTGATTGAAACATTCTAACCAAGCATTAATGATGGAGAACTCATTCACTCACCTATGATGCCAACTGCTGTCAGAGTAGTTTCAACAGAAATCATGGTTGGAAGAAAGAGGTTAATTAAGAAGAAGAATGAAGCAGCTCAAAGTTGTCAACTAATGGAAGCATGCGGGAGTAGCAAGCAGGAGAGGTGGTTAAATAGAAGAGAAACTGCTGCTCTGACAGCTTGCTTTGCTATGAGTGCTTGCCACCAAGAAAACGAATGATGCTGACTTTCTTGCCTGCTTCGGATCATGCTGATCGTAAATCTCCCTTGCTTACTCAGTAATTCTAATCTCGTTTGCCTGGTTCTTCTTCTTGGCCAGTTCATCCGCGCTTGTCAAGTACAGAGTTCTTGGACTCCGCAGTCTGTTAAGAATGTGCATGATGACTCAGCAATTGAGAACATATTGGCTCTCTGTTCCTAGAATTCGTTCTTTCGAGATGGCCTGATTTGACAGGTAATTGATATAAAATTTTTGCCTGTGCCGTTCTCCACTAAGAATAAGGTAGCAAATCAATTCAAACTTTGGCTTTTGCTGTTCAACATTTTTTTATTTGAGAAAAATGCTGTTCACCGTAAAGAATAAGGTTGCTGTCTGTCCGATTGGTACCAGGAAGAAGGATCGAGATTGGAACTGAAGATTCATTCTCTATTATTAATGAACAGTGCAAACAATGTATTTATACAATCTGATCTGTTGTCAGTCTAACTAAAAGGTAAAACTATAAAACTATATAAATGTTTAATAATATATTCTAATATGCCCCCTCATGCTGATGGAGATGAATGACGAAGGCCAAGCTTGCTGATTAGGAAAGAGAGAGGGCCTTGTCCTAGAGCCTTGGTTAACAAATCAGCCCGTTGAAATTTCGAACTAATATGGACTGGTCGTATCATTTGTTGCTGAATTTTTTCTCTTATGAAATGGCAATCAACCTCGATATGTTTAGTCCGCTCATGAAATACCGGATTTGCCGATAGATGCAGCGCAGCTTGATTATCACAATGGACTGATATGGGAAAGGGGTGGAGGAAACCCAAGTCCTTAAACAAAGACTTTATCCATGATAATTCACAAGTTAACATTGCTAAAGCTCTATATTCTGCTTCAGCAGAAGAGCGAGCAACAGTATGTTGTTTCTTGGTCTTCCAAGATATGGGAGTCGAACCAAAGAAGACAATGTAACCTGTTGTGGACCGTCTTGTAAAGGGGCACCCAACCCAATCTGAGTCACAATATCCTGAAATGACTGGGCTAGTAATATGGGTCATATGCAATCCAAGGGAAATTGTCCATTTCAAATAGCGTAGTACACAAACAGCCGCTTGAAGGTGAGGGGCTCGAGGAGCATGCATAAACTGACTCAAGACATGTACAGCAAAACACAAATCTGGTCTCGTGACAGTAAGATAGATGAGGCGGCCAACCATCCGGCGATACATATGTGGATCTTCAAGAAGTGGGCCAGATTCATTATCAAGTTTCAGATTCTGGTCCATTGGAAATGGGCTTGGTTTACTTGCTAAGAGCCCAGAGTCATTTAAAATGTCCAGTGCATACTTTTGTTGTGAAAGAAGAAGTCCATCAATAGAGGATATGACCTCGATACCGAGAAAATAGGTAAGTTTGCCAAGATCTTTGATATTGAAGTAGTTATGTAGATCGACTTTTGTTGAAGAAATATGATCTTCATTTGTACCGGTGATAACAATATCATCAACATACACCAAAACAGCCGTAAAGATAGAAGTATGATGGTAAGTGAATAAGGAAGCATCGGCTAAGGATTGGGAAAAACCCATTTGGAGTAGTGGAGTAACAAATTTTCTATTCCATTCCCGAGGTGCTTGTTTAAGTCCATATAAAGACTTGTGAAGATGACAAACCATACCCGGTTTTAATAATGCCCCCTCAACTCTATATCCCGGTGGAGGGACCATAAACACTTCCTCATCAAGATCTCCATGGAGAAAAGCATTTTTCACGTCCATTTGATAGAGAGGCCAATGATTATAAGTAGCTAAAGCTATCAAACAACGTACCGTTACTAATTTTGCTACGGGGGCAAACGTTTCATGATAATCAATGCCTTCCATTTGAGTAAAGCCTTTCGCAACTAAACGGGCTTTGTATCTTTCAATTTGCCCATTCGCATGCCTCTTTATTTTGAATATCCATTTACACCCTATGGCACGTTTACCTTCAGGTAAAGGCACAACAGTCCATGTATTGTTATCATGCAAGGCACGGAGTTCATCATTCATAGCATGTTGCCACTCAATGTGTTTATGGGCTTGATTATAGGTCTTTGGTTCAATTTCTGAACAGAGATTTGATAAAAGGACCTTATACTCAGAATTAGAAAAGAAACTAATATAATGATGGATAGGATAGGACGTACCTGAAGAAGATGCTGGAGTGAACTGTTGTGTGACAGAATTGCAAACATAATCACGTAGTTGAGTATTAGGTTGTGATATACGCGTGGATCGATGAGAAACAGTAGGTAAACATGGGCTATGTGGAGTAGGCCCAATATCTGAATTAACAATAGGAAGTAATGGACTGTGGACATCAGACTGGACTGCTGTAGGTACACTTGCAGATTCGGTTACTGCAGGAAAATTGGGAGACTCAATTGTAGGAACAGTGGGTGATGCAAATGTAGGGACAGCATGTGATATGGTTGTAGGCGAGATTATGAGATTCTCAGTTTCAGGTGTAACAGGAGACATGTGGGATGGATGAATATCAGAATGAACAGCTGGACAGGGAAGAACCACAGTAGGTGGTAAATCAATTGTAGGACATGTAACAATAGTTTGAAGTTTGTATGGAAATATGCTTTCAAAAAATTGCACATCACGACTTATGAATATAGTGTGAGATGCTAAATCATACACCTTGTAACCTTTTTGGTTGGGAGGATACCCCACAAAAATACAAGGAGTGGATCTAGCAGAAAATTTATGTTGATGTGGAGAGTGAGTTTGGGCATAACACAAAGATCCAAATGTTCTAAGATGGGTATAAGTTGGAGTTTTATGAAACAACATCTCATACGGAGACTTACCACATAACACTGTAGTAGGTAAACGGTTTATGATATAACAAGCAGTGAGGACACACTCACCCCAGAAATGCAAAGGAAGATTGGCTTGAAACCTTAAAGACCTAGCAACTTGAAGTAGGTGACGGTGTTTTCTCTCAACAACACCATTTTGTTGTTGGGTGTACACACAAGTGCGTTGGTGAAGTATGCCAAGAGAGTGCAACTGATTTTGGATAGAGGAGGATAAAAATTCAGTCCCATTATCTGATCTAATGATTTTCACAGTGGTAGAAAACTGAGTGGCTACCATAGAAAAAAAATGCGACAACATAGTAAATGTATCAGATTTGTATTTCATCAAAAACACCCAAGTAGTGCGAGTGTAATCATCCACAAGTGTAAGAAAATACTTACAACCAGTATATGATGGGGTTGAATACGGACCCCAGATATCACAATGAATTAAAGCAAATGGATGAGCAGAATGTGAACTACTAGTGGGAAATGGAGAACGTGTGTGTTTGGCTAAAGGACACACATCACGTGACCTTGAACGGTCATTTATAAAGCCGAGAATGTGAGTAGTATGAGGGGATGGGTGACCCAACCTGAAGTGCCACATCTCAGGAGATACCGAAAGAGCCACTGTAGAAGGAGAAGACTCGTACCGGTACAGACCATCACTCAATAGTCCCACCCCAGTCACCATCTTCGTGGATAAGTCCTGAAATATACAAAATGTAGGAAAGAATGTCACAGAGCAGTTTAAATTCTTAGTAATTTGACTCACAGACAGCAAGTTGAAAGCAAATTTAGGGATATGAAAGACATTTTGCAGTTGAATATGAGAAGAGATGTTATGAATACCTACACTGGTAATAGAGTATTTACTACCATCTGGCAATAGAACTGGTGGGTGGGCAGTGGTTGACACAGCATACGAACTTGGAGAGGGAGAGGAGGAAAAATGATGAGAAGCTCCCGAGTCAATGACCCAAGAGTGGAGAGAGGAAACAGTAGAATGTAGACAAAAATTCATACCTGGAAAATTTGCATTGAGCTGACTACCATTTAGGAAAGAGATTAGTTGTTGGTACTGAGATTGTGACAGAGGAAGTAGAGGAGAGACAGGGGAGGTAGTATTGGCAGCCAGTGACATATTTGCATCATGCTGAACATCTCCATCAGACTGGACTGTAGACTCAGTGGCAAGATGAAGCTGCGGGACTGGAGACTGTGACTAATTGTACCTTGGAGGCTTGCGACCAAAGTTGGGTGCAAAACCCATGAATATCAAAGCAAGTATCCTTTGTATGGCCATATTTGTGACAGTGTGAGCAAAGAGGACGTCTGCTTCCATTTCTTGAATCAGAGGAACTGAAAGTATTTGCAGGGGTATTATAGGATCGAGAAAAATGACCACCAGTTCTTGAATACCCTGAATTTTCCTTATTAACCACACAGGCAATGTTCTCCGAACTGACAGGAGAAATGCAGAGTCCCCTTTGACGTTCCTCTTGAAGTACCAGTGAGTAGGCCTTTGCAACAGAAGGTAATGGAGACGTGATCAATATCTGGGTACGAACAGTACTGAATGCATCTGTTAGGCCTAGTAAGAACTGAAATACTTGTTCAGTTTGGGCCTGATCCACGAGTTTCTTCATGATATCACAAGTGCATTTGGCCAAATAACCACATGAACATTCTGGGACAGGGATGTAAGAATCTAATTCATCCCATAGATTTTTCAAAGAAGTAAAACACTCAGACACAGACAGAGCTTCCTGGTGGAGAAGAGAAATTTGTCTCTTTAATTCAAAGATTCTTGGTCCAACACCTTGGGCAAATCTGTTTTCAAGCTCCAGCCACAATTGAAGAGCATTCTTTGCATACAGAACAGTACCTTGAAGATTCTTGACCAGTGAATTGCAAATCCAAGACATTACCATTCGATCACATTGATCCCAGGCTGTAGCAGATGTTGGATCGGTTGTTGGATCTAGACGATCAACAATGCCATCTATGAAAGAACATTTGTTCTTTGCACCTAATGCGAGACGCATTGCACGTTTCCACGATGAGTAGTTACTCCCATCCAGTGGTTGAGTGACTAAGACATATCCAGGGTTGTCCGACGGGTACAGGAGAAGCGGAGAAGGAAAAGACAATCCAGTTGTTGCAGAGGTTACCGATGTCGACACCGGTGTGGACATCCTTCAACTAATTGAACAGAACTTTGAGAATACAGAAACTAATCTTCAAGATTCAAGATCACTCAGTGGATCAAACTCTTTTCAGATTGCTCATGAACAGACAAACTAATCAGACAGTACAGGACACCAATAACTCCACAAGACCCTGATTTCTGAGTTAGAATACTAAATTTCACAAGCACAATATCAGAAACACAAATAACCAGATGACCGCAAGATCGCAACTGCAGATCTTGAAAACCAGACCTTCACATACAACCTTCAAACAACCCCTGTGCAGAGTCAGATCTTGACAAACACAGATCTGAAGATCTCACAGCCAATCTTGAACCTGACTAACAGCGAACTTCGGGAACTAGACGAACAGATCCGGAACTTTGATGAATTGCAGATCTTGAAAACCAGTCCTTCACATACAACTTTCAAACACACACCTGTGCAGAGCCAGATTTTGACAAACATAGATCTGAAGATCCCGTAGCCAATCTTGAACCTCACTAACAGCGGACTTCAAGAACTAGACGAACAGATCTTGAACTTTGACGAATTTCAGATTCCAATAGCTCAACGAATAGCTTATCTTCAGCTCTCTCAACACAGAGAGATGCTCCCCAAGAAGCAAGTCCAGATTTCAGATTAGAACTCTAAAGGCACGATTGAAGGTGAATGAATGAATCACAGAGAAAATTGTCTCTGCTCTGATACCATGTCAGATTGGTACCAAGAAGAAGGATCGAGAATGGAACTGAAGATTCATTCTCTATTATTAATGAACAGTGCAAACAATGTATTTATACAATCTGACCTGTTGTCAGTCTAACTAAACGGTAAAACTGTAAAACTATATAAATGTTTAATAATGTATTCTTCTTCTTCCTCTTTCTTCTTCTTTTTTTTTTTTTTCGGTGGTGGTGGTTCTGCTACCACCTTCTTCTTCTTCCTCTTTCTGTTTCTCTTTTTTTTTTTCTTGGACCAGCAGCAGAGTAGCAGAGTAGCAACTCTGCTGCTCCTTCTTCCTCTTCGACGGCGGCGGCAACTGTGCTGCCGCCTTCTTCTTCTTCCTATTCTGCTCTCTTTTTTTTTTTTCTTCCTTGGAGCAGCAGCAGAGCTGCTCCTTCTCCCTCTTCGACGGCGACGGCTCTGCTACCGCTGCTTCTTCTCCTTTCTCCCTCTTCTTCTTTCTTCTCCCTCTCTTCTTTCTTCTCCCTTCTCTCCTTTCCTCTCCCTCCTTCTTCTTTGGATCGATTTTTTTTTCTGCCTGGAGCAGCAGCAGCTGCTACTCCCTCTTATACCCACCAAGGGATCAAACCTTGGGGAGGTGTCGTTTGGGGGGTGGGGGGGGGGGGGGTTTGAAGCCGGGAGACCGGCGAGTTTTGGGGAGGATTTTCGGGGAGGAGGGTCGAGGTGTCGACCTCCCCTCTTCCCCTGCAACTCACTCCCTCACCCTCTCTCTTCTTCTCCGCTCTCCCTCTCCCTCTCCCTCACCAATAACTCCCACAATTTGACTGAAAATATCTCTCATCTTCTTTGTTTTTAAAAATAATCTTTTTCATTCAATTTAATAATAACATTCATCATTACTAATATTTTTTAAACTATCATATTCTTAGGTTGACTTAAAAGAGATTTTATCAATAAAATTTAATTGAATTTAATTTAAAAATATATATTAAAAAATTTAAAAAAAAATATGAGACACTAAATAGGTTTAGAATAACCAAATTTAATACTAAAATCCCAAAAAGGATATTTACCAAAACTTTCTCAACGATATCTCTCTCTCTCTCTCTCTCTCTCTCTCTCTCTCTCTCTCTCTCTCTGTGTTTCCTTTTTTTACTTTCTTCCTTATTTATCTACCGCTGCTTTCCCTTCTTCAACTCGTCGAAGACCGGCTCATCTTCAACTCGTCGGAGACCACCTCAACTTCAATTAGCCGGAGACCGCCACTGCTAGAGTCCGTCGTTGCTCCTTTCTTCGACTCGAGAAACCCTAAATCACAGAGACAAGGTGGTTACATCTACATATACGATCCTCAGAATCCTGAGCAGATATTCTTATGTGAATTGAGCGAGGGGATCTACCAATGGGGCCACGCTATGAATCCCATGGTGAACAAAGGGAACTGGATGAATAGATTTTTATTTTCCTGTTCCAGAGTCGGGATGGGTGACCTTCAAAAAGCTGTGGCTAGTGGGAACAGTACATTCATCGTGGAATCCGGCAGAGATGGCCTCTCGAGTTTCTTCTCTTTCACTGCTCCCTGCTCAGTATAATTGACAACATGAATCAGATAAAGGTATCTCATCAGGGAAGATGTTGAGGTGTGAGTTGAGATGATTTCATTTTGGGAGTTTTAGGCTTTTACACATAGTTTGTATTCACTCTGTTTCTGTCTCTGCTAGTATGTTTCTCAAGTCATTTTTTTTTTGCATTCAATACGGTTTGTTCCTCTTGATTATCCGATAAATCATACCAGTGTGGATCTGTCTTTCTTCATTGAATTTGGGACCGGTGATTTTTTTTTCCACATGAGAGAAAGACAAAAATAGAGGGGTTTTATAATACGACCTGATTGTCTGTTTCCCTCTCATGGTTTTAGTTGACGGTATTGGCATCTGTCGGCCACTAATCAAGATTACAAACTCCGAAAGGCGATTTTCGAGGAGTGAAAGATGAGGTGGTCTCCGACAAGTTGAAGATGAGTCGATCTCCGGCGAATTGAAGAAGGGAGAGCAACGGTAGAGAAATAAGGAAAAAAGTAAAAAAAAAATGAAATGCAGAGAGAGAGAGAGAGAGAGAGAGAGAGAGAGAGAGAGAGAGAGAGAGAGAGAGAGAGAGAGTTGGGAGAGTTTTGGTAAATCTCTTTTTGGGATTTTAGTAATTAAATTTGATTACTCTGTATCTCACGTTTTACCCTTCTTTTTTAAATTTTTAATATATTTTTTAAATTAAATTTGATTAAACAATTTTGATAAAATCTCTTTAAGTCAATCTGAGGGTATAATAGTCTAAAAAAATATTAGTGATGGTGAATGTCATCATCAAATTGAATGGGAGAGATTATTTTCGAAAGTAGGGGAGGTGGGAGACATTAAGAGTCAAGTTGGGGGGTGGTAGCCTTTTAGGATTCCTGGAAGGGAGGTGGGAGAAATTTACCCTACTCGTAATTATAAAAAGAAAAAATTTCATCTACACCCCATCAAAGATTGTTAACATCATCTACACCCACAAGAAGACAAAAACATCATCTACACCCCGAAACTTTGACTGTGCTAATCAAAGAAGTCCACTCCGTCAGTTGATTTCAGTTAGATGTTGACGTCAGGTGGATAAGAATATTTGAAAGATGATAATGCCCTTTTGACCTGTTGAAAAGACCATTATACCCTTTACCCAAACCCCTTTCTTCTACTTGTACATTGCTTCCTCTCTCTCTCTCTCTCTTTCTTTCTCTCTCTTACTCTGATTTTTGACCTGGGTTCTCTTCTCCGGTAAGTCCTTATTTAGATCTATGAGGTTCCTTTCTCTTCAAGTCTCTGAATCTCTGAGGTTCCTTTTGTCACACCCCAATTCTGATCCAACCAGAACGGTGTGAGTGAACCGTCATTGAACCAACGGTTCACACCAGGATCTCGAATAGGTCGTGTCCACCCATACAAACCAATTACACATAACCACAATCAGAATATAAATATACAGCGGAAGACTTTAAATAGAATGAACTGAGTATCTATTGATAATTTAAATAAATATCTCATTATTCAAACTCAAACATAAAATAATAATCTTTTACATCTCTTAATAACAAACAAAAATAACTGAAATAATTAAATAAAATCCATCACAGGTACACGCAGAAAGGGCACTCGCATGAAGGGTCATGCTCATCCTCCCCTGCTTGTACATCCAAAGCAGCTACACCTCCATACGCCGGAGCGTTCACATAATCATCCACAGTGTATCCTGCATCAACATCTAAAACAATGTATATACAAAGGGTGAGCACACAACACGGACTCAAGAAGACAATCGGACAGTTTCACAAGATTATGCATGAGTAACAATCATTTTATCTTGTGTGGTCCGGTTTTAAGTTTACAATGTGCTATAGAAAGGTTTGGTGGCCCCCGCACCTCTATACACGAGTGTGTGGCGTCGCACAGTAATCACACTACCACCAACCCACATGCACCCATCATGGAATAGAGATAGAACTAAGGTATACCCGCACCTCCCCGATACTCTACCCATACCGGTACCTAAGCCTCTGCGCCGGGGCTCGCAAACCGGGCTCGCAACTAACTAATCCTATATGTCAACAATGTATGCTCTATTCCAAAGACGGTCGTCTACGGTATAGAGATAGAGCTAGAGCGTGCGGGCCGGGTCGGAGACCACCATACCCTCACCTCCCCCGATACCCTATCCGCAACTAACTCACTAGGATAGAAACAATACGCGGGTAGTAGACCCTATCCCAACATAACTCCCTACGGCATAGAGATAGAGCTAAAGCATCGTGGACAAGCCGGCGTCGACTCGGAATCCCTCGGTTACCACACAACGATGGTCGGGACAACATCAATATCGGAGACCACCGTACCACGATCTTCCCCTGATACCCCACCCGTACCAAGCATGTTAAGATAGAATACTACAAAAAAGTGTCAGTGTGAAGAGCGATCCCAGGCCCATGCCCCACTCCACACACCAACGAAAACAATCACATGCCTAACAATCACATCCTATGAATGCATGAACAATAATAATAATAGCTGAAAGTAAAGGATGGCATGTGAATATGCACAAACATCACATCATAGATATTCAATGATTAACAACGATTTACTATCCATTAATTATTAGTTTTAGGTCAGATTCCCTTACCTGACGCTCGTTTGATTACTTGTTCCACGTCGCAAGATCCAAACGATAAGTCACAAAGTCCTACAATATCATTAGGGTTTCATTAGAATATATTGTTTAGGGTTTCATGTTGGTCGAAAACCAACATGGTTACAAAATACCCTCACGTAGCCGACCGGGTGGCCTGTACCGGTCGCAGACTCTGTGGTAAAGACTCGGCGACCGGTATGGTCGGGCCGGTCCCCCACGGATAACCTCCCGAGAGGTAGCGGTCGCAACATACCGGTCGCACTATGTGCAACCGGTATAGTCGACCGGTATGTCTCCGGAAGACCATACATGGGTTCTTCGACAGTCGTCGACCATCCTCCATGGATTTTCAGGGTTTCCTCCATCTAAGTCTAGGCTTTGAGTTAGAGTTATCCCCAACTCATTCAAGTCTCGTTTCGATGAATATCATCTCGAAACTCAAATCTAGGGTTTGACGACAACTTAGGGTTTATTGGCCAATTTAGGGTTTTAGATCAATACCTACTTTGCATGGTATTGATCCACCCACACAACTATCATAGGGTAAGAAGAGGGATTCAAACACTTACCGTTGACAGGCGTAGCGTGAGCTTCGTCAAACGGTAATGGCGGCACCTCCTTCTTCTTCCTAGCTCCTTCTCCTTTCCAAGCTCTTTCTCTTCTTTAGGGTTTGTGAGAGACAATGGAAAGGATTTGAGGGGTTTAAGGGTGTATTTATAGGCTAGAAATAGGGTTTAGTAACCCTACTAGGATTATGAAACTTCTAGGATTCGAAATCAGGAAAGCGGGACCCGTAGAAACCAATTTCCAAATTCCCGCACATAGTCAGTGAGGCCATAGCGGGCCGACCGGTACCATCATCCGGTACCATCGACCGGTATACCTAAAATCAGGTATAATTGGTCGACTTCGGTCCGATTTCGTACTGCTTGTTATCCGCTTGCCCCGTCTGCTCGGTGATGATCGGAAGACCTGTCACGACACAAAACCAAGGTTAGACCGGGTTTTCAAAGTGCGGGTCTTACAACTCCACCACCCTTAAAAGAAATTTCGTCCCAAAATTTGCATGTAGGTACTACAACTCCCCCACCCTTAAAAGAAATTTCGGCCTCGAAATTTGAACGTACCTTGATCGTCAAAAAGGTTAGGGTACTCCTTCCTCATCGCGCTCTCTTCTTCCCAAGTAATTTCCTCCACATTTTGGCTTCTCCAATGCACCTTCACATAATGGATATCCTTGGTTCGAATTTGCTGAACTTTTCGGCTTGAGAGCATTACAGCACCACTTCGAAAAGTTAACTCTTCGGTCAAGTCCGGAGGATCAGCGCTCAAGATATGCGATGGATCTCCGACATACTTCTTCAGTAATGATACATGGAACACATTATGAATGCTAGACATAGATGGTGGTAGAGCCAATTGATATGCTACATTACCACGTTGAGCTGTCTTTACTCTCTCTTTGAATTGATCAATCACTAGGCAAGTTTCTTCAACAAACTCCGGTCCTACAATTCTTCTTTCCCCCACTTCATTCCATAACAGAGGTGTACGACATTTTCTCCCATAGAGAGCTTCATATGGGGCCATCTCGAATTGTAGCCCGATAACCGTTGTTGTAAGCAAACTCGATAAGTGATAACTTCTCATCCCAAGCTCCTTTGAAATCTAATGCACAAGCTCAAGCATATCTTCCAAAATTTGAATGGTTCGTTCCGATTGTCCGTCCGGTCCCGAGGATGGAAAGCCGTACTGAAATTCAACTTTGTTCCCATAGCTTTCTGTAATCCTTCCCGGAACTTTGATGTAAAACGGGGGTCTCTCGTCGATACTATACTCTCGAACGCCATGAAGTCCGACTATATTATCAACATATAACTTGGCCAACTTCTCCATGGTATACCGAGGTCGGACCGCAATAAATCGAGCTATCTTGGTGAGCCGATCTACTATAACCCAAACCGCATCCACCGACCTTGGTGTCAAAGGTAAGCCGATGACGAAATCCATAGTGATACAATCCCACTTCCATGCAGGTTCCGTAACGGCTGTAGTAAACCCGCGGATCTTTGCCTTTTCGCTTTAACTTGTTGACAATTCGGACATTGGAACACGAAACGAGCTATATCCGCTTTCATACCCCTCCACCAATATAGTCTTCTTAGATCATGGTACATCTTGGTACTTCCCGGATGTACCGAATATGGAGTGTAATGAGCTTCGGCCATAACTCGGCCTCCGATATCGCAGCCTTCGCTCTCGGGTATACATAACCGTCCGCGATACTTGAGTACTTTGTCCGATTCCAAGGTAAAGTCGGGGATTGCACGTACCCTTCTCTAAGTCTTCATGCACTGTCTTGAGATATGGATCCCGTAGGATTTCTACCTTGACTTCATCAATTAGACTCGGCGAGATCTTCATGGCGGCGAACATCATAGTGAACTTATGAATCAAGCCTTGCTCAACCGGATCTTCGCAGTTTCGATAATATGTTCTTCATCAATTTCCATCGAACTCGAGGCTCGGCACACAATGCAGCATTTGTACTGGGTCCTGCCTCGGGTTTTGATGCCCACTTTCGCTTAAGGCGTCGGCCACCACATTTGCTTTACCCGGATGGTACTGGATGTCGCAATCATAATCTTTTAACAATTCCAGCCATCTCCTCTGTCTCATATTCGGATCCTTCCGAGTGAAGAGATAAGTTAAGCTCTTGTGATCCGACTTGATCCGAAACTTCTCACCGTACAAATAGTGTCTCCAAGTCTTGATTGCATGAATAACCGCTGCTAGCTCCAAGTCATGCGTAGGATAGTTCTTCTCATGCTCTTTTAACTGTCTTGATGCGTAAGGGATCACCTGTTCTCCTTGCATCGAACACACCCAATACCCAACCCCGAAGCATCCGTATATAGAGTAAACGGTACGCTTGGTTCGGGGATGGTCAGGATGGGTGCAGAGACAAGTCTTGACTTCAAAGTCTGGAAGCACTTCTCACACACATCTGTCCTTATAAATTTCTCTCCCTTCTTGGTCAATCTGGTGAGTGGAACCGCGATCCTAGAGTAATCTTCCACGAATCTTCTATAATAGCCAGCCAACCCAAGGAAACTACGAATCTTTGCAACAGATTTTGGTGCTTCCCATCCTACTATAGCAGCTATCTTGCTTGGATCAACCTTGATACCGTCTCCAGATACAACATGGCCCAAGAAAGCCACTTCCTTCAGCCAAAACTCGCACTTCTTAAATTTTGCATAAAGCCTCACATCCCTCAACCGTTGTAGGGCTGCCCTCAAATGCGCTGTATGAGTCTCCATGTCCTTAGAGTAAATCAATATGTCATCGATGAATACGATGACCGAAGTGTCCAACATGTCATGGAACACTCGGTTCATCAGTTCCATAAACGACGTTGGAGCGTTGGTCAACCCGAAAGACATAACCAGAAACTCATAATGCCCATACCTCGTCCTGAAGCGTCTTCGAATATCTCCGGCCTTGATCTTCAATTGGTGATACCCGATCGGAGATCGATCTTCGAGAAAACCTTTGCACCCTGCAGCTGATCGAATAGATCATCGATCCTAGGCAAAGGATATCGATTCTTGATCGTCAACTTGTTCAGCTCACGGTAGTCAATACATAACCGTACACTTCCATCTTTCTTCTTGACGAATAATACAGGTGCTCCCCAAGGCGATATACTAGGTCGTATGAAGCCCTTATCCAGCAATTCTTGTAATTGGGTCTTCAACTCCTTTAACTCGGTCGGGGCCATCCTGTATGGTGCTTTAGACACCGGGGCCGAACCTGGTATAAGGTCTATCACAAATTCGTAGCCCTGGTCTGGTGGTAAGCCCGGAAGATCTTTTGGAAATACATCCGGAAACTCCCGAACCACATCTATATCTTCCATCTCGAGTGTCTCGCCGTGAGGTCGACTACGGATACGAGATAACCCACTCCCCCTTTCTCCAAGCATCTCTTAGTCTTTAGGGCGGAGAGGATCAACTTCCGCTTCCTAGATAGCTTAATCCCAAATAAACTATATTCCTTTCCCTCTTTGTCGAGTAAGCATAAGCTTCCTTTCACCACATAAAAGGACGGTCGAATGATGGCCTAGCCAATCCATCCCTAAAATGACATCAAAATCTGCCATCTCAAGTATTACTAGGCTTGCTTCTAAGTTTCGGCCCTCGATACTTACGAGACATGGTCCATAATACTTGGTCAAAGCCACTTCGACTCCTAGTGGAGAGCGAACTATCAAGCTTGGGTTCAATTGCTTGATTGGTAAGTCCATTCGCTTCCCAAAAGAAACAGAAACAAAGGAGTGCGGGCCCTAGAGTCAAATAATACTCTGCGGGTAAACCGGCTACATTTACAATTCCCGAATATATTGCCCCTTAGTTCTATATGCTCATGCAACCGAAAGAATAAACCAAATAGTAAGGGATAAAGTCGTACCGGTTACCACATCGTCAAAGATGCGGCTGCCTCTTCAAGCAGGACTGCATAAACTCGGGCTTGCCGGGGAGCTTGCTTCTTAGGTAGCGTGCAGTTCCTTGCAACATGTCCCGATTGGCGACGCTTATAACATTTAATATTTGGGTTGGGTCCGGCTAATTGTGGCACGGTGGTGCCAAGTTGTTTCTCGCAGTGCTTTTTAGCGATCTGCCCCTGTATGGGTGGAATGGTCTAGTATTACCGCCACCCGAGCTCTCTCCAGCAGATCTCTTCACTCCCCGTTCCGAGCGAAGAAGCTGTCCCTCCGACTAGACTCTATCACCCTCGCAACCCGCACTACCGCGTTGTAAGTCTTCTTGTCCAGACCCAAAAGGTGCTCTCTGATGCTCCCACGTAGTCCCATGGTGAACCTACGTATCTTTGTCTCCTCTTCCCGCATACTTGGCTGGTGCGAAGAAGAACAGCTCTTCGTACCTCTACCGATATGTATCTACGGCCGACCGACCCTCGCTGCAGAGTTGAGAAACTCTCTCTCCATTTGATCTCCGAAGCTCTTTGGGAAGTATTTGTCGAAGAAATCCACTTTAAACACTTCCCAATCAACTAGTGTGTACTTGTTCTCCGGGATATGCCCGTGTGGAATTCCACCAAGCATTTGCGTCTTCTCTCGACGATATGAGTGGCAAACGTAACCTTCTCCTCCTCGGTGCAAGTCATCGATCGAAAGTTCTTTTCCATTTCGAAACCCACCGTGCTGGCCACAATGGTTTCCCCGTCCCGTCGGTGAACGATGAAGGTTTCAACTTCAAGAATCTGTCCACCGACCGCTTTCGGATCATGTTGTCCCTGGTGTGGCCGCTCCGTACCATGGTGGTGGATACGGATACGCCCCCGGATACGCAGAAGGCGACGAAAACCGATGCGGTGGTGGTATGTTCTGTGCTTGGCCCCTCGGCCTTGGGCTACTCTGCATCGGTTGGGTAGTATTATTTCCTCCAGACTCGGTGTTGAGCTTGTTTACTGAGATCAGGGACACCCAGAGGGTCATCCTGGAGTCTCAGCGAGAGATGGGTCAGGAGTTGGGACGCCTGGCTCGTGGTCTACGGGTGACTCAGGACCAGGTGCATTGGCTTAGGGTCGCATACGAGTGGGACTATGATATAGCGGACCCCATTCCTCCCAGGCCTCCTACCCCATGATTTCCCATTTACTTTTCTTTTTATATGACGGTTTATATAACAGGGTAACTTCCGATTTGTGGACTGTACCCTGTAGCACTATTACTTTTGATACACTTTTCTATTTAATGAAAGTTCATGGTTTTTCCTGACTAATGTATGTGCACATATTAAGTTTCATATTTAGAATAGTACATTATTCTCTTTCTTAGTCCGTCTCAGGTATCAAACAATGCTTAGGGTGTGTTTGTATTAAGATTTTTAAACTTCCTAACTCGGTTCATCGACCGGTTAAGTGCAAAGATGGTTTGTTGGAACAGACCCGAGAGCTCGATACCAAGTTGTCACACCCCAATTCTGATTCAACCAGAACGGTGTGAGTGAACCGTCATTGAACCAACGGTGCACACCAGGATCTCGAATAGGCCGTGTCCACCCATACAAACCAATTACATATAACCACAATCAGAATATAAATATACAGCGGAAGACTTTAAATAGAATGAACTGAGTATCTATTGATAATTTAAATAAATATCTCATTATTTAAACTCAAACATATTATAATAATCTTTTACATCTCTTAATAACAAACAAAAATAACTGAAATAATTAAATAAAATCCATTACAGGTACACGCAGAAAGGGCACTCGCATGAAGCGTCATGCTCGTCCTCCCCTGCTTGTACATCCAAAGCAGCTACACCTCCATACGCCGGAGCGTTCACATAATCGTCCACAGTGTATCCTGCATCAACATCTAAAACAATGTATATACAAAGGGTGAGCACACAACACAGCTCGGAAGACAATCGACAGTTTCACAAGATTATGCATGAGTAACAATCATTTTATGCTTGTGGTCTGGTTTTAAGTTTGCAATGTGCTATAGAAAGGTTTGGTGGCCCCCGCACCTCTATACACGAGTGTGTGGCATCGCACAGTAATCACACTACCACCAACCTACATGCACCCATCATGGAATAGAGATAGAGCTAAAGTATACCCGCACCTCCCCTGATACTCTACCCATACCAGTACCTAAGCCCCCTACCGGTCGTGGCTCGCAACTAACCAATCCTATATGTCAACAATGTATGCTCTATCCCAAGACACAGCCGTCTACGGCATAGAGATAGAGCTAGAGCGTGCCGAGCCGGGTTCTGAGACCACCAAACCTCACCTCCCCCGATACCCTATCCGCAACTAATCCACTAGGATAGAAACAATCACGCGTAGACCCTATCCCAACATAACTCCCTACGGCATATAGATAGAGCTAAAGCATCGTGGACAAGCCAGGCGTCGACTCGAATCCTCGGTACCACACAACGATGGCCGGGACAACATCAATATCGGAGACCACCGTACCACGATCTTCCCCTGAATACCCCACCCGTACCAAGCATGTTAAGATAGAATACTACAAAAAGGTGTCAGTGTGAAGAGCGATCCCAGGCCCATGCCCCACTCCACACACCAACGAAAACAATCACATGCCTAACAATCACATCCTATGAATGCATGAACAATAATAATAATAGCTGAAAGTAAAGGATGGCATGTGAATATGTACAAACATCACATCATAGATATTCAATGATTAACAACGATTTATTGTCCATTAATTATTAGGTTTAGGTCAGATTCCCTTACCTGACGCTCGTTCGATTACTTGCTCCACGTCGCAAGATCCAAACGATAAGTCACAAAGTCCTACAATATCATTAGGGTTTCATTAGAATATATTGTTTAGGGTTTCATGTTGGTCGGAAACCAACATGGTTACAAAATACCCTCACAGAGCTGACCGGTGGCCTGTACCGGTCGCAGCTCTGTGGTAAATACTGGTGACCGGTATGGTCAGCCGGTCCCCCACAGATAACCTCCCGAGAGGTAGCGGTCGCAACATACCGGTCGCACTATGTACAACCGGTATAGTCGATCGGTATGTCTCCGGAAGACCATACATGGGTTCTTCGACAGCCGTCGACCATCCTCCATAGATTTTCAAGGTTTCCTCCATCCATTCTAAGTCTAGGCTTTGAGTTAGAGTTATCCCCAACTCATTCAAGTCTCGTTTCGATGAATATCATCTCGAAACTCAAATCTAGGGTTTGACGGCAACTTAGGGTTTATTGGCCAATTTAGGGTTTTAGATCAATACCTACTTTGCATGGTATTGATCCACCCACACAACTATCATAGGGTAAGAAGAGAGATTCAAACACTTACCGTTGACAGGCGTAGCGTGAGCTTCGTCAAACGGTAATGGCGGCACCTCCTTCTTCTTCCTAGCTCCTTCTCCTTTCCAAGCTCTTTCTCTTCTCTAGGGTTTGTGAGAGACAATGGAAAGGATTTGAGGGGTTTAAGGGTGTATTTATAGGCTAGAAATAGGGTTTAGTAACCCAACTAGGATTAGGAAACTTCTAGGATTCAAAATCAGGAAAGTGGGACCCGCAGAGACCAATTTCCAAATTCCCGCACATAGCTGTGCAGGCCATACCGGTCGACCGGTACCATCATCTGGTACCATCGACCGATCATCCGGTACCATCGACCGGTATACCTAAAATCAGTTATAATTGGTCGACTTCGGTCCGATTTCGTGCCCCGTCTGGCTCGGTGATGATCGGAAGACCTGTCACGACACAAAACCAAGGTTAGACCGGGTTTTCAGAGTGCGGGTCTTACACCTTTCTCTTCAGATCTATGTTTTTTTTTCAGTTCGACATTCTTGTTTTTTCTCCACTGTTTTTTTCGGTTCTTGAACCTGTTTTCTTTAGATCTAAAGTTTTTTGCATCACTCCTAAAACGTTCTTTAGATCTGAGTTTTCTTCTAGTTATTCTCTTCAGATATGAGTTTTCTGAATCATTAGGTATGAATCACCATTCTATTGTGGATCCTCCGTTGAATCCTCCAAATAACTAATGATTCCATCTCAACCCCATATCATGATATTGTGATTGAAGACATTTTTAGTGAGGTTTCTTCGAATCACAATAGTAAAAGCAAATTAAAGTTGCAGACAAAATTACGACGGAAGAAACTCCAATGAATCATTCATATTTTACCAACAAAAAAAAAAAAAAAAAGAATCATTCATAGATCCTTTCCAAGTCCATGAGGATTGCTTCTCACTACAGTGGACCAGAAAACAAAAATATCGCCTGGATCAGATAGAACCAAATCTGAAATCAAATCTCAGCGAATGATTAAAGCTTGGGGGTGTGGGAATACGGAACCGATATGAGATCCAAAGATGAGAATTGAAGAGCTGATATACGTGCTTCTCTCTAAGGATTCATAGCTTTCCCTTATATTTTAGTAGAAGAAAAAGAAATCATAAGGAAAGGGGAAAAGAAGAAGAAGACGATACCATGGAAAAATAATTGTAGAAATCATATCGGGCAAGGAAGAATCCTAAGATGGATCTTCGAAGTCAGGCGGGTCGCGTTGAAAACCATGATAAATACAATTTTGATTTGAAGGATAAATTAGTAAATGAACATAATTTTTTAATTTTACAATTTATAATTTGAGAGGTAAAATTGTATTTCAACAAATTTAGTGATTTCCGTCAGTTAAGTGGACCTAGGTGATGTTTTTGCATTCTTATGGGTGTAGATGATGTTGGCAATCTTTGATGGGGTCTAGATGAAATTTTTTCTTATAAAAAATATATATATTGAAACTGGGGCTTTGGTTTCTTGTTGTTGTGAAGTCCTTGCAACACATCCTGGGCCATTGAGAGCACATCTATATGTGCATCCAATGCAATCCAAAGGCTCGAGATGAGAGCTGTCGGGGCTGCATGGCTGCAGATATTTCGAATCGAATTAAAATAGGTACAATAATGGTATGGAAATCAAAATCGAAAGCTGATGTAGTGTAATATTAGGATTATGGATTGAACTAATCGGTATGTATCTGTTAGGATAATAATAAACCAATTAATCAGAAGAGGATTCGTGTTCAAACACCAAATATCGATCTTAAAGGATGCATGTCACCATCCCCTGTTCACATACCGAGACACTTGACACCGTAACCTTAGGCGGTAAAAAGAAGAGGTTATTATCTCTACAATTTCGAGATAACCATAAGATGTC
>CM053275.1:97931320-97979745 GCA_028583415.1 Protea cynaroides | reverse complement strand
ATCTTATGGTTATCTCGAAATTGTAGAGATAATAACCTCTTCTTTTTACCGCCTAAGGTTATGGTGTCAAGTGTCTCAGTATGTGAACAGGGATGGTGACATGCATCCTTTAAGATCGATATTTGGTGTTTGAACACGAATCCTCTTCTGATTAATTGGTTTATTATTATCCTCATAGATACATACCGATTAGTTCAATCCATAATCCTAATATTACACTACATCAGCTTTCGATTTTGATTTCCATACCATTATTGTACCTATTTTAATTCGATTCAAAATATCTGCAGCCATGCAGCCCCGACAGCCCCATCTAGGCCATTGGATTGCATTGGATGAACATGTAGATGTGCTCTCAATGGCCCAGATGTGTCTGCAAGGACTTCACAACAACAAGAAACCAAAGCCCCAGTTTCAATATATATATTTTTATAAGAAAAAATTTCATCTAGACCCCATCAAAGATTGCTAACTTCATCTACACCCATATGAATGCAAAAACATCACCTAGGTCCACTTAACTGACATAAATCACTAAATTTGTTGAAATACAATTTTACCCCTCAAATTATAAATTGTAAAATTAAAAAATTATGTTCATTTACTAATTTATCCTTCAAATCAAAATTGTATTTATCATGATTTTCAACGCGACCCGCCCGACTTCGAAGATCCATCTTAGGATTCTTCCTTGCCCGATATGATTTCTACAATTATTTTTACATGGTGTCGTCTTCTTCTTCTTTTCCCCTTCCCTTATGATTTATTTTTCTTCTACTAAAATATAAAGGAAAGCTATGAATCCTTAGAGAGAAGCATGTATATCAGTTCTTCAATTCTCATCTTTGGATCTCATATCGGTTCCGTATTCCCACACCCCCAAGCTTTAATCATTTGCTGAGATTTGATTTCAGATTTGGTTCTATCCGATCCAAGCGATATTTTTGTTTTCTGGTCCACTGTAGTGAGAAGCAATCCTCATGGACTTGGAAAGGATCTATAAATGATTCTTTTTTTTTTTTTGTTGGTAAAATATGAATGATTCATTGGAGTTTCTTCCGTCGTAATTTTGTCTGCAACTTTAATTTCTGTTTTACTACTGTGATTCGAGGAAACCTCACTAAAAATGTCTTCAATCACAATATCATGATATGGGGGTTGAGATGGAATCATTAGTTATTTGGAGGATTCAACGGAGGATCCACAATAGAATGGTGATTCAAACCTAATGATTCAGAAAACTCAGATCTGAAGAAAATAACTAGAAGAAAACTCAGATCTAAAAAACGTTTTAGGAGTGATGCAAAAAACTTATGATCTGAAGAAAACAGGTTCAAGAACCGAAAAAAACAGTGGAGAAAAAACAAGAATGTAGAACTGAAAAAAAAAAACATAGATCTGAAGAGAAAGGAACCTCAGAGATTCAGAGACTTGAAGAGAAAGGAACCTCATAGATCTAAATAAGGGTTTACTGGAGAAGAGAACCCAGGTCAAAAAACAGAGTAAGAGAGAGAAAGAAAGAAAGAGAGAGAGAGAGAGAGGAAGCAATGCACAAGTAGAAGAAAGGGGTTTGGGTAAAGGGTATAATGGTCTTTTCAACAGGTCAAAAGGGTATTATCGTCTTTCAAATATTTTAATCCACTTGACGTCAACATCTAACAGAAATCAACTGACAGAGTGGACTTCTTTGATTAGCACAGTCAAAGTTTCGGGGTGTAGATGATGTTTTTGCATTCTTGTGGGTGTAGATGATGTTAACAATCTTTGATGGGGTGTAGATGAAATTTTTTTCTTTTTATAATTAAAAATAGGGTAAATTTATCCCACCTCCTTTCCAGGAATCCTAAAAGGCTACCACCCCCCAACTTGACTCTTAATGTCTCCCACCTCCCCTACTTTCGAAAATAATCTCTCCCATTCAATTTGATGATGACATTCACCATCACTAATATTTTTTGGACTATTATACTCTTAGATTGACTTAAAGAGATTTTATCAAAATTGTTTAATCAAATTTAATTTAAAAAATATATTAAAAATTTTTAAAAAGAAGGGTAAAACGTGAGATACAGAGTAATCGAATTTAATTACTAAAATCCCAAAAAGAAATTTACCAAAACTCTCTCTCTCTCTCTCTCTCTCTCTCTCTCTCTCTCTCTCTCTCTCTCTGCATTTCATTTTTTTTTTACTTTTTTCCTTATTTCTCTACCGCTGCTCTCCCTTCTTCAATTCGTCGGAGATCGACTGATCTTCAACTTGTCGGAGACCACCTCATCTTCCACTCCTCGAAAGCCGCCGCTACTGGAGTTTGTAATACTGATCGGTGCTGACAAATGCCAATACCGTCAACTAAAATCATGAGAGGGAAACAGACAATCAGTTCGTATTATAAAACCCTCTATTTCTGTCTTTCTCTCATGTGAAAAAAAAATCGACAGTCCCAAATTCAATGAAGAAAGACAGATGCACACTGGTATGATTTATCGGATAATCAAGAGGAACAAACCGTATTGAATGCAAAAAAAAAAAATGACCTGAGAAACATACTAGCAGAGACAGAAACAGAGTGAATACAAACTATGTGTAAAAGCCTAAAACTCCCAAAATGAAATCATCTCAACTCACACCTCAACATCTTCCCTGATGAGATACCTTTATGTGATTCATGTTGTCAATTATACTGAGCAGGGAGCAATGAAAGAGTAGAAACTCGAGAGGTCATCTCTGTCGGATTCCACAGTGAATGTATTGTTCCCACTAGCCACAGCTTTTTGAAGGTCACCCATCCCGACTCTGGAACAGGAAAATACAAATCTGTTCATCCAGTTCCCTTTGTTCACCATGTGATTCATAGCGTGGCCCCATTGGTAGATCCCCTCGCTCAATTCACATAAGAATATCTGCTCAAGATTCTGAGGATCGTATATGTAGATGTAACCACCTTGTCTCTACGATTTAGGATTTCTCGAGTCGAAGAAAAGAGCAATGGCGGACTCTAGCAGTGGCGGTCTTCGGCTAATTGAAGATGAGGTGGTCTCCGACGAATTGAAGACGAGCCGGTCTCCGACGAATTGAAGAAGGGAAAGCAACAGTAGATAAATAAGGAAGAAAGTAAAAAAAGGAAAGAGAGAGAGAGAGAGAGAGAGATCGTTGAGAAAGTTTTAGTAAATATCCTTTTTGGGATTTTAGTAACTAAATTTGGTTATTCTAAACTTATTTAGTTTCTCATATTTTTTAAATTTTTTAATATATATTTTTAAATTAAATTCAATTAAATTTTATTGATAAAATCTCTTTTAAGTCAATCTAAGAGTATCATAGTTTAAAAAATATTAGTAATGATGAATGTTATCATTAAATTGAATGGGAAAGATTATTTTCATAAACAAAGAAGATGAGAGATATTTTCAATCAAATTGAGAGTAGTAGTTTTTTAAGATTCCAAGAAAAGAAGTGGGCGAAATTTATCCTTAAAATATAATCCCATAAAAAAAACACATGTTTTTTATGGGTTAAGAAAAACACAGTTTCAGTATTATATATGGTATCGATACAAAATTGACACACTTACCGACAAAACTACCCTTAGTGGTAGACAGCAGAAGCAAAACTTTCAATTGAATTCACAGCGGTGACTGGTGAACAGCGAAAGCAAAACTTTCAATGACTACGGACCCGTACACTGTCAGATCAAGCTATCTCAAAAGAACAAATTCTATTACCCTGTCGCTGAGTCATCATGCATCTTCTGCGGATCCCAAGAACTCTGTATCTTGTGGGAACTAGCTGGAACCGAATCTTCTACACCACGATTTTTCGGCTCTAGCCTCATTCAATCGTTGGAGGAGATTGGAGTTTGAATCGATTCACCCCTCCAATGGTTGGATGGAATAGAAACCAGGAATCATAAAGGAGAGGATTTAGATGCGAACTAGACAAGCCAATGAACTGGAAAAGGGAAGAACCAGGTAACCTACATTACAACTATTGAATAAGCAAGGGTGATTTTACGATCAGCACGATCCAAAGCTGCCAAGAAAGTTGGTTTCACTCGCTTTGTTTGTGCCGAGCAAGCAAGCACTCCGAGCACAACAAGAGAACAAGCTGTAAGAGCAGATATTTCTCTCCTACTATATAACCACCTCTCCTGCTTGCTACTTCTGCAAGCTTCCATTAGTTAATTACTTTGGGCTCCTTCATTCTTCTTCTTCTTAATTAAGCTCTTTCTTCTAACCATGATTTCGGTTGAAACTACTTTGACAGCAGTTGGCATCACAGGTGAGTAAATGGGTTCTCGATCTTTAATGCCTGACTAGAATGTTTCAATCAATTGTTTTTGGAATCATTTCATTTCAATAGCGAGTTATTCTTGACATGATTTCTCCTTATTTTCAGGAAACATAATTTCACTCATGTCACCAATGTAAGCTTAGTTCAAATCTCTCTTTCTCTCTTTTTTCTTTTAAGTCAGGCCTGAATTGAGATCTTATTCAAGACATGCCATATCTCGTCTTTAGGTTTTGAAACTAGATTTCAACCTTGGACCACCCTTAGTGAAAACCAATGGATTTCGAGCCTGGGTTTCATTTCGTTTAGGTCTAAGTTTCATGGAAACTTAAAAACCATGCTATCCTTTTGTCTAAATGGGTTATTGTTTTAATTTATTCAGGCCAACTTTTCTACAAATATGGAAGAAAGGATAAGTTGGGGAGTTCTCATCAGCCTCATATTTTGCTATTCTTTTGAATTGCATGTTATGGGTGATATATGCATTACCAACGGTGCATCCTCATAGCATGTTTGTCCTAACCATTAATGGATCTGGGGCATTGATAGAGCTCACATTTGTGCTTCTTTTCATCTTCTACTCCGAGGGGAAGCAGAGATTCAAAGTGATTGTAATGTTGTTAGTAGAGTTTGCATTTGTTGTATTGATTACAGTTCTCGTCTTGACTCTGGTGCATACCGGTGCCACCCGCTCTCTTGTAGTTGGAAGTGTCTGTATCTTCTTTGGGACACTGATGTATGCAGCACCCTTATCAGTCATGGTCAGTATACACACATATACAATCATGATTATGGACATACACATGCAAATCAAATTATGCATCTTTAATTCAAAGATATAAAATAATCGAAAATTTATAGTATAAATAAGTTTTATTGAAATAGTTTTAGTTTGAGTGTAAAAGGTGGATTTTATTTCTCTCTTGATTTTTGTTTCCTTTGGCACATGACCCACCACTACTCCCAAGGTGGATCCAAGGAGAAAGTAATCCGGAGGATATTCGTCTTTACAAATAAAATAATAAAGAATTCTTGGTTTTTTTTAAAGTGACTTATTTAAAGGAATAGTTGGGAGGATATTCTTTTTTACGTGCATCATATCCATGAACGCATATATAATCTCATAAATACAATTTTCTTCCTGGGGTCGAGATTCTGAGACTACCCAAGTTAATTTAAAATTCTCATGTATGTTTTATGAATGGATTGTGCAGAAGCTAGTGATTACTACGAGAAATGTAGAATACATGCCATTCTTTCTCTTCCTTGACTACTTTTGCTAACGGTATTTGCTGGACAATTTATGCTTTCATATATTTTGACATCTTTATCATGGTAATTTTCAACTTTAACCCCTTCTCTCTCTCTCTCTCTCTCTCTCTCTCTCTCTCTCTCTTGTGCTCTATATATTTTCAATCAGCTAATTCACTTCTGTCATTTTGCTGTTTCACGCAGATTCCTAATAGTCTAAGAGTGGTTTTTGGTCTGGCACAGCTGATATTGTATGCCATGATATTGTATGCCATGTTCTATAAATCCACGCAAAGACGGATTGAGGCAAGAAAAGTCAAAGGGGAGATGAGATTGGCCGATCATGTGGTTGTCGTTGTGATCCAAGACTCCCAAATCCAATAACAAGTTCTGATTTCATTCAAATAAAAAAATTGTAATTTTTTTCTCACATTTATTCTTTTATAAATGTAAAATTTCTTTAATTATGATAAGAAATGAGTTTTCGATATGGCTTTATTTGTTTTTTGTGTAAATGGTGAAAAAAATTTCACCCTTAAAATAGGAATTTTTCACTGTTTTAATTAAAATTCAAAGAAATTTATTGAATAAATAGAAAAGTTTTACATTAAAGTAAATTTTTATGTAAAATATTATTTACACATAAGTTTTTACAATGAAACATACAGAGCATTATGGCGCTCACATTTTTCGAAAACCCTAACATCATGTGAATATTGATGAAGAATAAGCATTACAATAGCCAGACAATCAACTATCTGAAAATTTAATTGTATTTAGAATCCGTTTGTTTTCATGTAAAATAGTGGAAAAGGAAAAAAAAATTCCTATATTATTTCAACGTAAAATGCAAGGAAAGTTGTTAAAAAAAGTAGAAAAAAATTCTCATGTAAAATATCATATGCATGAAAGATTTTACAACAAAACCAAACAGGGCCTTCGGGGAAAAGATCATCACGTTGATAGTGTAAAGATGCTTTCTTGTGCACTGATGCACTCTCTCTTCCCTAATCATATAAGCCTCATGTGTTAATGAAACTATTAGACATTTATGTTAATAGGGTTTCAATCAAAAACATCACAATCCATACATGAATCTTAGAACACAATATGGAGAAGTCATAATCTATGAATATAAAGACGTACCTTTTGTGAAGGTTGGTTTCCTCTACGCTCCAAGTTTTGATCATAATCTCTCGGTCATAGTCTTCCACAACCTCCAGAGGACATCTCCAATCTCTTGCCAATATGTACAGAGAGATTTCTTCACTAACTGTGGCTGTGGGGACTCTAACCCAGTATTTATAGAATAATGTCGTAACCCTAATATTCTTCCCACAATAGAATTAGGGTTACCAAATCTATCTCATACCGTATGAAGAATCAAACCAAACCAGTTCTACCATGCTTATTAGACTCCCACTGAATAACTGGTTTAAGTTTTCTAATTAATTAAACCCACATAAATCTAACAGAAACT
This sequence comes from Protea cynaroides, assembly GCA_028583415.1. NCBI lineage: Eukaryota > Viridiplantae > Streptophyta > Magnoliopsida > Proteales > Proteaceae > Protea > Protea cynaroides. Next base: position 97,972,727 of record CM053275.1, on the reverse strand, counting down.
ATTTTCCACATTGTGATTGGTGTAGCATGTGAGATTCCCCCACATTGTCAGTGGGGGATACACTCTCCTTCATTTTATTGCTTCTATATTTAATTACGACAGTCACAATACTCCAAGGACACGAGTGTTCTGGTGAACACAATTCTGCATACACTAAGGAGCAAATTGCCTGAAGAGTAAGTGCAAACAATGTTCTAAATTTTGATATTGGATATATTCAAAACCGATCCAATCCAGATTAGATTGGTGAATAAATAAATCCAATGGGAAGCTGTGGTCGATATTGTATATAATAATATTAATATATAATTAGATGGAGATATTGGTCAAGCCCAAAACTAATGTCAATTGACCGATCCAACCAATTCAAGTGCAAGAGCAATATTTAGATAGGCAAACACTCAAGACATGATTTTAAAGATACGTACAACTGAATCCAAGTGTTTCTTTTTTTACCAAAAAAAAAAAAAAATCAAAGTATTGGTTACACTTCAGTTCAATCTTGAAGCACACTGCCATACTTGGGTTTGTTCTATGTAGACATTTGCTTGAAATTGAGGATTAAATGTAGTCAGCTTTCTTTCCAAAGTGTCAACCTTGTTGAAAGATTAGGAATTAGAACATTGTCTACTATTTAAGCACCAACTACACTTACAAAATTAAGTTATTTCATAATTTCCGTTTCTTTCTGATTTTGTAGTAGTTAGTCGCTCATCTCTCTCTGCCATTACTTAGCATCTATGCTAAATCCTGAAATCCTTCTGTAGTTCACTAGTTTTCATGGAGTTTGGCCTGAATCTCTCTATATCTCTCTCTCTTCTATGGATTCAATTACTATTTGATGTCCCTTTTCAATGTTCATTCGATGAGAATTAACCGATTGTGCTTTCCTGGAATATTCTTTAATGTGAGTCCCATTGTTATATATATTCTCCTTTTTCTGTGTAAGAATTGAGATTTCTTTTGAAATGTTTTTGATGTCTCTTATCTTTTGAATACAATAGAGAAGTATATTTATAAATCAATATCATAAAAATAATTCAAAAATCCTACGTATACAGTGGGTGCAGTTAGCAAGATCTAGTTGTCCCCATTTTAAAGATAGAAAATGGTTCCTTGGAGAGTTTTGTTTCTTCAGGACTCCTATCTAATGACTCAACGTAGGAGATTCAAATTTTGAATATTTTAATGTTTGTTATCCATTACATTCTGTTTACATAGTTCATCAGTTCATGATATGGAGTTCATGCTACCTTTTTGTTTTTCAGGAGATATGGACGAAGGTACCAAGTTGAATCGATAAGTTAGTGAACTTTTGAAGAAGGGGCTGATTCGAGAGAGTATGTCACCATGTCCGGTTTCGACCCTCCTGAACCTTCCGTTCAGTTTGAATCATTTCGGATGTGTGTGGACAGTCGTGCAATCAATAAGATTAGCAGAAAGTCTCGCTTTGCTGGCATGACGATATGCTCATACATTTATATCATTGAGGATTAATGAAGTACATGGATTTAGATGATGATAATATGAAGAAGATGTGAATTGCTTCATGTTGCTGGAAGGTGAGGATACATTGTATATATCCTTTCAGTCATTATTAGGGAATAATGAGTATCAAAAAAGAGAACAGAGGGGTTTTTTTCTTTGGTAAAACACAAAACTATTCGTTACTCAAACACAGCAGAGCCGTAGAAACCAAATTACAATCAGCTATCCACAGATTGGATGATGGCCAACTAACTAACCCTGTAATAATTAAGGCCTTCCTAGCTAGCTAAGGTGTGATTAGACCAATAGTGAACTTTTCCATTATTCATAGTATCTGTTTTGATTCCTTATCTATTCCTGAATTTAATATCATTCTAATTTGTTAGCCGCAGGTAGTAACTGAGAAGGGGTGGAGGGGGGAGGGGGGTGTGAATCAGTTTCCATTAAAATCGATCCCACTGAGATAATCTAGCCTAATGTTTTGGTCACTACTGTCAAGAACTGTTGATCACTGTGTGCTACATTGAGCTATCAAAGTTTCTCTCACAATCAGTTTGTCAAACACATTTCGTGCACACACCAACCACACATCTACAGGTATCCATATCAGGGGTTTGGCTTGACAAGTGTGTACACTCAGACCTGTAGCACACGGATTTCTATTCCACACACATAGGCATCCACATAAACATCTACAACACAAAATATAACGTAGTTCACCAATCGCATACTGTGATAGTTAGTCCAAAGGGTAATATCTAACCAGGGTTTTGTATTATATCCAATACGCAACTATAATAGGTGGAATTCGACTGTTACAATAGCAAGGTGCCACACTACCAAGGTAAGATGAGCTACAACTCGAATATGAGCTACAACCACAAGTCTGTTATGCCCTAACCCAGTAGATTAACAATACATAAATATGGTGATTACAAACCCTTCCCACTAAACACATATATCATAATGAGGGTTTGCGTGAGAGATTACCTTCCCAGCATAGTAACTCCTTCTGTGGAACACTCTAATGAGCTTGTTCACCACTTCTAATGGCCACTTATACCATTTCTTCTCACTACAGCTTCTATGGAGGCTCAATAAATACTCACTTCACTTTTCCTCAGCTTCACAGAGGTATTAATGGTCAATAGGGCAAGGTGGAAGGCTCACACCACTCTTAAAGTACACTTTCAATGGTTTTTCGAGCATAATAGCACCTTAGTCCGAACCAGAGCTCTCCTTCACTGTTTCATTGAGTTCACCTTTTAAAAATGAGGAAGATAGGAATTTGAATCACTCTGATCGGAGCTCGGACGGCCAAGATATGGCCGATCAAAGTTTGGGGGCTCAAATCATTTGAAAAGGAATCTTTAGAGCCGATTCCATGCACCGCGCTACCCACAAACATTGCCGCCTCTATCGGACAGGACGCTGTTGTCGAGCGTCGATTGGCAGAGGAGGCATCTGACAATTTAGGCCGTCAGATCTGCAAAGAGAAGCGGGATTTGACAATGGCCACTGGATTGTCATCATCGCGTCATGTGCGATCGAGAACCTCCGTAGCCGCTGGATTAGAATCGTAGACGTTAGCACAATGAACATGAGCCACACTAAATCAAGGCGCGTTCCTAATGCATCTCATCGCAACGAATTAAGTTGCAACCCACCAATTAGAGGGCCCGCGCATGGATCTTGACGAAATCTCTGCACTACACCATAGCCTGCGTTTTCGAAAGCCCTCGGATCCGGATCTAGACTTCTCGTGGCTTATTTTCTGCCATGGATTCCGGATCTTCTTCTTTTCAAAAGGACTGAAATGCCCTTATCTTTTGGCCGAATGGCCTCTGCAACTTTTGTTAAAGTCAACTCAGAGGCATTTTTCCAGGAGGGTCCTAAGAACCCTGTTCATTGAGGAAATGCGTCGAACACCTCACGGGTGTTGTTGTGAGGGGCGTGCGTAAGCACCTGCGTGTGCACAGCATGCTGTTGCGTGCGGCTGCTGTGAACAGGGCAAGGCATGGCTGGCCTGTTGCTGTGCTGCTGTGTGCGGCATGGCATGGCATGGCTTGCTGCTAGCTGGCCTTGTAAGGCTTACTGCTAGCTGGCCTTGTAAGGCTTGCTGCTTGCTGGCCTTGCGAGGCTTGCTGCTCACTGGCCTTGCGAGGCTTGTTGCTGGCTGGCAAGCCATGCTGCCTTGCTGCTGGCCTAGTGTCGTGGGCCTCGACCATGTTGGCCTGGGTTGGTGTCAAGGTGGCAAGCCACATCATGTGGGACCTACCTAGCCCACTTTCTCTCTCCTCCTTTTCTCTCCTCTTTAGATGCTTTCTTCATGTTGGAGAGCTGAAAAATTACCACAGGTACTGCCATTATGCACTGGTTGTCACACCCCAATTCTGCACCAACCAGAATGGTGTAATGAACCGTCAATAAACCAACGGTTCAACTAGGATCTCACAATAGGCTATCCCACATATGATAAATCAAAACACATTCCACATTAATCAGAGGTAATAAAATAAATAGCGAAAGTTTTACAGATAATGAACTGAGGTCTAATCATGATAAATAATTAATATTCCATTTATTTTCAAGTAACCAAAACATAACTTAATACATATTACAATATCCAAATACGAAAACTAAACCCTAAACGTATCCACCGTTGAAATGCTCGCTTAACGAACCATGTTCGTCCTCCACAGCTTGCTCATCATAGCCGCCACATGTTCATATGTTGGCGTGTCAACATAATCTCAATCATAGTACCTGCAACATCAGAAACTAAAAAGAATTGTACGCGCGAGGGTCAGCTCTCCAACTTGAGCTCAGTGAGTAAACAAAATAATACAACAAACATATGTATGCATTCAATTCATATCTTTGGTCTGGTATATAAACTTACAATGTGCCATAGAAAGGATAGGTGGCCGCCGCACCTCTATACACGAGTGTGTGGAAACGCCCAATGAAAACTGCACTATCACCCCACATGCACCCACCATGGACAATACACACCCAATGAAAATGGCATTGCTGTACCGGTTGCCAATACCAACATGTAAGCCTCTGTTGGCGAGGGCTTGCAAACTGGGCTCGCAACTAACCAACCCTAATGTCAAACAATGTATCCAAGGCCTCATCCCAGCATCCCTCAATACATCCATAGAGATAGAGCTAGGGTCTGGTGATCAGGTTGAACCACAATACCACGTCCCCCCCTGATGCCCTACGACATATTAGTTTCGCTAAGGTAATGGCGATACGACGATGTTAGTGGACAAGACTTGATTAGAGATAGAGCTAGAGTTTGGTGACCAGGCTGAACCACAATGTCACGTCCTCCCCCTGATGCTCCACTCGCATCAAGCACACTAACACTTGCTTAGTGGACATGACTTGAATAGACCATGGCACAATATACCCCGATGAGAACGGCATCGAAGTATCGGTTGATACCATCCATACCCGCACCATGTACACCAGCCAAACACAAACATTCACATGCCTATTCCTACCATCATCAACATCATCATGTTATAATCAATAAATTTAAATATGCATAAACAGTAATAATAAAAATATTGGATGACATGCTGAATGCACATTACAAGCATACACGCATATCACAATCATGGTATTGGACTGAAGAAATAAAAACAGTTTGTTATTAACCAATTAGTTTAGGTCTTGTTCCATCACCTTTGCTTGTTTGTAGATCCTCTTTCAAGCCTTAAGAATCACTTTTATATCAATATTATATTGCTAGAAGACCTAACAAAGTCCATAGAATTTAATTAGAATTTATACTAATTTTTACAATTTGCTGTTAACTGGGGGTAGCAGGACGGGTAGCAGGACGGGTAGGAGTTTTTTGCGACCCCCAGGTAAGGTCGATGCCTAGGGTCGGATGTTCCATTGACCCTAGGTGCTACCCCTCCTTTCCTGAACTTCCCGAATGTTGGGGGTCGATGCTAGGGTCGGAGGTTCCATCGACCCTAGGTGCGACCCCCCATGGTTTGAGTCGAAAATATCAAATTTCGTCCATTTTTTATGTTTGGGGTCCTATGGCTTACTTCTACAATCCATTCCACACATGTTCTATGGTTTAGAACTATTCTTTATTCACCTACATGGTTTCAATGATCTCCTCTATGGTTTCCATTGAAACCTAACCATGGATGGATGGTATTAGGGTTTCTCCTAACCTAACTTCATCATAATCTATTCTAAGCTTTCAATTCAGATGGGGATTAAGGTTCATACCTTCTGTAGTCTGAGTTTCCAAGATATCTCTGAACTTCTTCTTCTTCCTTAGCCTTTTCTTCAAGTTTTCCTTCTCTTCTTCTCTTCCTTCTCTTCTCTTTCTCTCAATCCAATTAGGGTTGTAAAAGGAGTGAAAGAGGCTTAGGGACGTCCTATTTATAGAGTAAAACCTCTCAAAATAAGTCTCATTGAGTTTAGGAAAGGTTCCAATTGAAATTAGGAAAGTTTCCTAATTTTCGGTTCGTGCTGTTTTTTACCGATTACCGGGGGTCGATGGGGGGTCGGACAATTCGAGACCCCTGCAACTCCCTGGTCATGGGTCGATGGGGGGGTCGATGGGGGGTCGGGACACTCTGTTTAGGCATGCGACCCTACCCTCATTTTGACTGTTTTTTAGTAAATTTTCATATTGGGTCTTGGTTTTTCTTCACACTTTTGGTCCACTTGGCTCGACCATGGTATGTAGACGGGTTACGACACGAAATGTAAGGTTAGACCGGGTTCATGGCGTGCGGGTCTTACACTGGTCTTCATGGAGACTGCCCATACTGCCACTGCATTGCTCACATATACTGCCATGGTTGCCAACAATGACAACACACTTGGAACTGCCCATGAACTGTCAATATCTGCTCAACACTGGCCAAGGTTCCAACACAATTTCTAAGTTGTATTGTGTTATATGTGTTTTGAATTCTTTGACAAATTCAAATTCATGACCCATTCCAACAAATTTGGTGATGATCTGAATGAGAATTGAAAAAATTTCATCTACTACCCAGAAACTGTGTCAAAATCCATCTACCACTAACAGGTTTCTAGAAACATCAATCGTCCCCACTTAACTGATAGAATAAACTTAAAACGTGATTAGACATTTCTATCCTTTATCTTTGAAATTGAAAGACATTAAAATGAGATAAAATTACTAATTTGACCTTATAACAATGACAATCCAAATTAAATTTTGATTTCAACTCCACAGCTACTACAAGCCATGCAGCACAAGTCCGGCAACCACCGTCGCCGTCCGACCAGCGTACACACATGCTACCGTTGAAGATGATCAGAACTTAAAAAGTGAACAAAACCATTTTGAGAGAGAAAGAATCGGCAAAAAGAGGGAGAACGAGAGGGTTTTTTTTTTTTTTTTTTTTTTTTTTTTTTTGTCTTATCCGATTGAGATGAAATGGAAGTGAGATTGAGTGAGAAGAGAGGAACTAGGGCTTGAGAGAAAAATACGGGAGAAGAAATAGGGGAAGAGGGAGAATTGAGAGGGTTGAGTTTTTTTTTTTTTTTTTTTTCTCTTATCGGATTGAGAGAAATGAAAGTGAGATCGAGTGAGATCGAGTGAGAAGATAAGAAAGAGAGGAAATAGGGATTGAGAGAAGAATAGGGAGAAGAAATAGGGAAGAGGGAGAACCGAGGGTTGAGTGTCATTGAGATGAAATGGGAGTGAGATCGAGTGAGAAGAGAGGAAAGAGAGGAAATAGGGATTGAGAGAAGAAATAGGGGAAGAAAGAGTCTCTGGCTAATGAAATTGCAGAAGAAGAAAAGAAAGAGCAGTTCTTCTCCGCAGAAAACCGTAAAGATGAGAAGAAATAGAAGAGAAGGGAGGCGAACAGAACAGGGTGTTGACTGAGTTCGGCACGAAGGAGAGTAACAGAGAAAAGAAGGATAAAGAGAAAAAGAAGATTTTGGTGAGAAGGGGGTTCAGATCGAATATGATATTTGCAGGAATTCCGTTAAAGTTATAGGAATTCCATGATTCTGAGATTTAAAAAAAATGTAAAGGTAAAATGGTCTTTTAACATTATAATAAGGGCATTATTGTGCCAATAATTTTCAATTAGTGATGATGTCATCAACTAATGGGACTTTACTAACGGGTGGGGTCTCTTTGATTAACGGTGTCAAAAGTTTGTGTGGTAGATGATGAATCTAGAAACCTATGGAGGTAGATAGATTTCGACATAGTTTCTGGGTGGTAGATGAAATTTTTTCAATGAGAATTTTATGAAATCTACGATGATAGTGAAAGGCTTGGGCCGATAGTATGGTTCAACCCGACCCGATGGAGAGACCGATGGATCGGACCGCCTTCAGAGAAGCTCATATATAATGTTCTTTTCTTGCCTTGTAACCCTAACTGCAAAAAAGTAGAGAGAGAGAGAGAGATTTTTCAATTTGGGTTTAAAGAGAACTTGTTTTTTAGAGATCTCCATTCCAACCTCATTTTGACATAGTGAATCATCTTCATCTTCTTCCGTGCACTAGTATCGCAAATTGGTGTGTCAATTTTGTAAAAATTGAACTCTAATCACGATATAGAAAAGTAAACAGAATAGAAAAAAACAATCACAACACAAAGATTAATATGATTCGACAAGATTTCCTTCCTATGTCCATGGTGAGACAATAACTGCTTCACTATCAATGGAGAATAAGGTCATATCCTCTTATGCTCCAAAGAATTCCTTCGCTATCAGTTTATAACGGCACCTATATAAGTACATATACTGAAATTCCCATACAATTCCAATATATATATATATATATATATATATATATATATATATATATATATATACCTGGAGTCATTCCGGTTTTAACAAGCCTTTGGAATTAGCCTACAAACTTATGCGATAGAATGTAAGACATCCTATTCCCAACAGAAAACATGCAGTTATGGTGTTTGAAGCCTTTGATTGTTCTTCTGAAGGTAATTGAGCAATCCTTTGCTAAATGATTCCATGAAAACTTTGTAGGGAGGCCCCCATATTGAGAGATTTTGTATTTAATTAATCAGATTATAGAAATGGTGTGCTCATACGATCATTCGGAATAATATTTTATCTGAAACACAACAGTATGACTTGAATTGCTGATGCAGGGTATGGTTCAATTCCATGCTTCAAGCTTACCCACCCAAAACAGAAATGAAAGATTAGCTTGTGGACGACCTAATGTATCATGTCTCAAGGCTATAGTTTGAAAACAGCTAATACATTCGATCTTTTTATTTTTAACTATTAATGGATAGCTTCAATCAATTATTTTTCATCTTCCATGGTTGGATTTGTCTAAGACACGATATCTTTAATTTTGGTGTCATTTATCTTGATTCTTCTCTCCTGGAGGAGTGCTTGCTGATTGCTGAGAAGTATAAAGGAAATAAGCATCCTAGTTTAGTGATTACCACCTTATAAATCTTGCAACCTCTCATTCATGCTCTAAGAATTGGAGGCTAAGGAGAGTGGCAATCATAATAAAGATACTGGGTCCTCATGATCAATCTATAAATATCCCAATGTTGCACCTTGCTGTTACACTATACCATTTGAAACAGAATGAAGAAGAATAGATTATCACTGGGTTTTATTTTTATTTGTTTTTTAAATCTGATTGGGATCAGCTGGCTTGAAATACAGTTTGACTGGTCCAAATGGGTTTTGATCATCTGCCTATATTACTGTGCATGTTTGTTTGGCAGGTGAGACTCCTGACTGTTTGACTTCCGTCCAGTCCAGATAAGGATAAGGAAAGATGATAGTGAGGTATTGCAGTACCGCTTAAGAGGCTGCTGACCATTCAAGAGAAAAGTTGAGCCACCAGAGTGAAGATGTCATGATAACTCTGAAGACAAACTGGGGAGATAAGATGAAATGTTGTAGCAGAGAAGATTTATCCATGCTTGGAACCAGTTTCTGTTCAATATTGTTTCATTTCCTTGCTCTTATCTGCTGGGTTGGGTATTGTATTGGTATTGGTCACTGTCAATATCGATACAGTATGGTAACTAATCCCTTGCCCCCACCCACAACAAAAAATAAAATAACACCCAGGAAGAAAGATTCAAACTGTTTTGACATAAAATTATATGTTATATTTTAAATGTAAAAAAAAAAAATTCAATGTTTATTTTCAAGAGGTAAAATATCATGATCTTTTAAAGAGGAAAAATAAAATTCATCTTTATTTTACCCCTTAGAAATAAACATTAGAATTTTTTTTTAAATATATAAACTGTTACACGTAAAATTATTATTAAAACAAACGGAACCAAAAGAAAAAGAAAAAGACTGAATTCTTCATCTCTTCCACCTCAGGCGTGCCGTGCACGTATCATACACTTTGCCTTCATTCCAGGGCAGTCTATCGACCTTTCCATGAGTCAGATTACGATCCTAGGAGGATTCATGTCAGCAAAATGGGGTTGAAGAAATTGCCACAAATATAAATGCTGGTGGACATTAAGGTCCATGTGAAGGAATCTATATATGGGCCCCCTGTTCAAATGCAAGTTTCACTCTAAAAAGAATGGATGTGTGTGATCTCATTGACCCCGTGTTGATGCAGAAATCATACCGTCGGACAGAAAACCTTTTTTTTACTATTATTTTTTTAATTAAACCCTAATTGCTTTCCATTTGACAGGTTTTTATGGATGCCAAATAGATCCATGTGATGGAAGACTCCACAATTATCTCCCCACTAGTTTCAATTGAATATGAGTATGTAATAAGTGTTAATCATTGTCGGAAATTATGAACATATCATGACCTCCTATATATAACATAGGCATTGATAGGGGCTATAGCATATTATTATAATTTTTCACAACTTTGGATAAGAGTTCAATTCATACAATAAGTTAATTTTAATTTGAGATTTGATTAGTAATGTGTCACTAGAGTTCTCTATCACATAGACCCACCGTTAGTTAACTTGACATTGTTCCCCCAAAAAATAAATAAATAAACAAAATATATATAAAAGAAAATATTTAATTGGGTTTTTGCAATAATGGAAATTTTGAAGATAACAGGTACTTTTTTTTAATGAGAAAGAAAGTACCATTGTGGTCCCTCTAGCCCAAACCATCACAAAACCAAAACCCTTTCCAACTAAGTTTGTCGACTAATGCTTCTTCGCCTAGAGTTAGTGTTAGCAATAATCCTATATTAGAAAACATTGAAACATAAAATTTTACCTGTAACATTTTATACATAAATTTTGTTTAATGTTTATTTTCAAGAGGTAATCAATGGTGACTTCTGAAAGGGAAAGTAAATGAACTTCGTCTTTTTTTTCCCTATTGAAAACAAACATTGAAAAAAAAAATTACATATAAATATGGTAAAAAAACGGAACCGTCATAGATTAAGCTTTATGGTTGTATACAACGACCAATAAGAAACTTAGAACTGCCTACTGATTTCTTAAGCCAGTAACTTTGGAGAGAAACTCCTACCAAAAAAAAAAAAAAAAACTTTGGAGAGAAACCCCATATGTACATAGTTCAAGTTTAAAGGTTCTCGGCTTCTTCTTCTCCAGTATTTTTGTTAGCTTATAGTTTGAATTAGAGGTAAAGTAACCTTATCGTTGTGCCGAGACCTGCCCTAATTCCTATTTCTTTCTCTCTGGGTCACCAGAAAATCCAATCATAATGTAATGGAAATTCAATTGGATCATAGCCCACTGGCACTGTAGCATCGTCTAAGAAGAAATCACCTCGATCGAACATCGCATCATCAATGGGAGAGATGGGTTGTTGCTGGCGAATATCCGTTAGAATCCTCAATAGTTGATTCATTCCCTCCTGTGATTCCAAAATTTGAGCTCTTGTTGATTCCAATTGAAGCTTCAGCTCTTGAACGTGCTTCTGCAAGTGAAAGATAGCCCCTGTACTCCCATAAACTGGGTCCCCTAGTCTTGAGCTTGCTTCATAAACTATGCTCTTCACACAATCTTCCCTCTTGCTCTCCTCTACCATCTGCAATCATCACCACCATCATAATCAGAATTTTTCTAAGATTTTCTACTTCTGTTTTAAGGTAAAATACTAAGAAATGGATTGAAAAAATGGAAAAAATTTTACAAAACAAACAAGACCTTAATAACAAAAGAAGAGAAATTGGAGAGAGAAAACACCTCACCTGCAACATTTTGATAACATTGCTAGCACCAAACACCTTGTGAACGACGACAAACTTATCAGATTCTTCAGCAGGGAAGTAGGGAGCCAATAAACAATCACTCCCACATCTCCGGCGAAGCATCCGGCAAGCGGCACACGGCTGATTAATCTTCTGCCGTGCCGGCATTTCCATATCTGTATTTGAACAACTCGAGCCACCCCTGTATGTGATTGTATGTTCTATATATATAGAAGGGAAGACTTGAAGGATCCAAAACTCTCAACTCCTAAAGATGTGGTGGCTCTGTTTGTATGGGGGAGAGGCTTAAAATTCAAAGTTGTAGTGCAGGGGAGTTAAGTTGGGTGCCACGAAACGACAGCTTTTAATGCAGGTGTGTGTTGAAAATACTGTAATGTCGTTGAACTCCATACAGTGACATCAACCATGGATTTGCTCCTTACCCACGTCCATAAATGATAAACCCATGCAATAAAATTATCCAAAAAAAAAAAAAAACCATTAATTCCACAATATTGAGTAGGTCCCTGTTGCAGGGAAGTACTCTTTTCTGGGGTTTCACCAAAGAAGAACTAAATAATTGATGAAATGAATGACAGATTGTTGAGAGTAGGATGTCTTGTATTTTATCGAATGAAATTGTGGGTTGATTTCGAAAAGTCGGCAAAAACTCATTAGGCTTAAGGACCACATGGGTATTTAGTTTCGCCATAAATTTATAACAACGGAATTCTGATTGTAACTCTATTCTCTATTAATAGTGAAACGAGTTTTATCTCAGTATGGATGTAAGAAATCTTACTTCCACATCGTTATAGGATTTCGTTTCTACAGTGATTCCAAATTATGATTTCGCATTGAAGACCCCATGGATTTTAACGACTCAATTCTCTAAGGAAATCAGAAGTGTGGTATTGGACTACTAGTATCCTATTTCAGCAACTTAGTCTATTTTAGACATCTAAAAACATAAACAGTGTAGCCACCAAAATTTACTACTGCTGATTTGCTGAAAATTAAACAAACAATTACTACTTAAAGACCCTTATATCTATAAGGAACCAAAAACATAATCATTAAAAAAAGAAGAAAAAGAAAAAACTGCTAACTTATTCTTAATAAGACAGAAATGGAAGCCTAACTAACCCAAAGAAATAATCAGATATATAATCTAGTAATTAGTCATGAACAGAACAAGAGAAATGTTCAATTGAAATAGTTAGATTAATTAATTGTCAAATCTAGCCATCTCAAAACAACCAATTGGAGGAAACAAAGAGTCCATACGGCTCCGTCTCGTTGTAAAAAAAAAAAAAAAAAAACAAAAGCAAAAGAAAGTGAAATCAAATCAAAACTTTTATACATAATTTTTAACAGGATTGTGTAACTAACTCTAATATATTCAATACCTGGTTATTAAATTTTATAACATAATACAACCAAATTTCTTCTCTTTTTTTTTTTTCTTTTTTTTTTTTGGGAGAGGGGGGAAGGGGCTGATTTGGAATAAGACCTACATTCCAGTCCATTAAACAGCTAAAAAGGGAAAATAGAATGTAGTATTTGGATGTTTATTGTCCCACAAATTTCCATAATTATGTGGTACTCAAAACAGGTTATGTAATGTGCTGTTAGATGTTTATATTTTTAGGCTCCACATTATGTGGCGGAGTTTTCCTTCCTTAACCTATGGTGAAGAGATTTTTTCTTCATCCCTTGGATGAGATTCATAGAATAGTGAAAAAGATAGTTTGGATATTCACTAAATAAAAAAATAATAATAATGAAATCTGAGAATTTGAAATAAAAACCTAAAATCAGCTAAAAAAAACTCTAGAAGCATCCGTATTCTAGGAACCCTAATGAGATCCTAGTGGTGGGATCCTCTTCACCTACATATATAGAAGAAATTTTTCCCCAAAATTTTTTTTCCCACGTATGCTGCTAATTAACAAACCCACAAGCCCATAAACAGCATCTTTTGCGTATAGTTGGTGGAATTATGATCCAGAAATGTGGGAGATTTAACCGAGGACCACTGGGACATGTGGCAATTTATAGAAGTCCAAAACCCATTCTCTGTTGCGTATATATACATCAGTCATAATCAAGAAAAGTGAAGCTGGGAAGAGTAGATACCGTCCTACGTACCCATGGGATACAGTTGGCCGGTTCCTCATTCCTGGGCTCCTCAGTCTGATTTAAGAAAATTAATAGGAAGTTGCAACCCCCAACCACCATTCCAAAATTGCAGGAATCGGACCGATCCAGGCCAATATTAATCGATAAATCAGGATCAGATCGGTATCGGCCAAGACCAACCACATTGTCACCCCACAGAGACACAGCTTCAACTTCTAGGTTCCCCAATTCAAACTAGAGAGTACTACTTTTAGCATATCATCAAACTCTTTTTGTTTTTATTGTGGACTTCGTAGAATTCTCTTTCTTTAATTTCTTAAGAACAAACTAATGGCTGAGAAGTGAATATTATTGGTGATGTATTATGATCTGTTTACACGTAGAACATCTATCTATCAATCAATCAATAGAGGAAAAGAAAGTCAAGGAGGGTTATCATCAGCAGTCAAAACCAAATGAAGGAGTGGGTTTTGGGAGTTTGGATTGTTTCATTCAAGTCTTTGTTAGTTTTGAGTTATGCCCAGAGAACAACAAAGTAGTAGGATTACCCAGTTGAAAGGGCAGTGACTTTTTCTTCTCTGTGTAATAATGTCTAAAAGAGAACCTTTCCTAGTTTGAAACTTGTGTTGAAAAAGATGGGAGCTTATCTTAAGCTTCTAGAATTTCTCCTCCTACTTTCCTGGAAGTAGAAGGCGTTAAACCTCATCATAAATTCCAATGAAATGGCTTAAACTGTTAGGAATAGTCTCATATTGCTTAGAGTCTAGAATCTTAAGTGTCTTATATATATGAGTCTCGACAGTTACTAATTCAAACTTTTGAAATGAAATTTAATGTAATATCAGAGCTCCAAGTTTACTTCGTATGACCATCCAAAAGAAGGGTCATGTACATGCCACATGCATGTATTGCCACCCACGTGTATTGCCACCCAGAAGAGAGGCAACATGTGAGGGAGAGTGTTGGGAATAGTTCCACATTGCTTTGATACTAGAACCTTGAGTGTTTTATATATGTGAGTCCTTCTACTTACTAGTTCGAACTTTTGAGATGAAAACTTAACATAAACCTCATCATAAACTCCAATGAAATGATTTTTAGTTTATAGGGTGCATATGAAACAAGAGAGTCGAGCCGTGACTTCCTTAGTACCTGCACTCAACTGGCACGACATCAATCAACTGCGCTAAACAATTGTTAACAATGGTAAAGGGACTATTAGAGCTGCTTCAATTGGCCTTGTTGAGAGTTTTCAATGCCACCAATGTAGGGAATCTCCCATGCTACAACTTGGGATGTGGGAAACTGTTTCGTCAATAAGGGGTTCACATGACTCGGGTGAAGGAGTTTCAGGGAGGAGAGAGAATATCATGAAAGTGAAAGAGCGTGGGAAAACATCCCCGGACTAGCGATGTGGGGATCTTTTTTACTAAACTAAGCATCCAACCTAGGATCATGGTTATGTTAGGGCATGGTTTTAAGTATCAATACGATACGCCCCCATATCCACTGATACGTATTCGTATCAATAGTAATCGATATGATACTCTTTGGTGTATCTCTTTTTTTAAAACAAAAGGTGTATTCACATGTATCGACTGTATCAAATCGATACGGCTTGATAAACTTCGATGCACTCGATACGTATCGATACACTTAAGTTTTTATTTTCTCGCCAAAAAAAAAATCAAATTTGTATCGAACTATATCTAACCGATACGTCTCGATACACCTCGATACGAGCCGATACTATTCTATACACCTCGATGCAAACCGATACAATTTGATACTATCGATACACACATATAAAACTTGATACAATTGATTTTTTTCATTTTTCTGGTTTTCTTCCTTGCTGAAAACCTAACGTTCATGTGAACCGTAGTTTATAACTCATTGAATGTCATCAAATATTTCTTTAATCCTTGAAAATACTTCAAGATTGCTTATTATAGAGTTTTTATGCTTAAAAATTATGTTTTGCATATTCCTTAATCTTTCTCATACGTATCTTGCTCTATATCTTAGAGTATCCTAGCATATCCTCTGTATCCACGATACGATATAATAGTCTCTTAAAATCACTCGACCGGTATATTACCGATACACGATACTTTAACCCTTGAGTAAGGGGTGCTCTTACGTGATGACAAATTGACATTCTTTCAGCATCATATAATCAGATTGGAAAAAAGACTATTTGTATGCGTGTGTTTCAAATTGATATTATGAAATGAGACACCTTCGCGTCAAATATTTGACTTTTGATGTTGGGAATTTTCGGTGGAGAAAAAAAAGGGGTGGATTTTGAGCTGCCTGCAGAGTTGTAGGGATCATAATCCTCTCATGTTCTCATGTTGACATGAGAAATATCCAATGGCTGTCATCCACTGTTTGCGTCTACCAATACATCAGTAACTGCACACAGTGAATGACAGCCACTAGATATTCTCTTGACATGAGGACATGAGGAGATTATTTTTTGAGTTATAGTAGGTGTAAACCAAGCCATGCAGACAAAACTGCCAAACTAAAAGTGGTGGTAGTCATGCTTGCTTGTGTAATCAGTACAAGAATTTTGGAGATTTTATCTTGGACCAGCTTTTGCCTGTATTAGGAATTTAATTGAACTTGCTAGCTACTTCTTGGACTTTCTGACTCATGTCTCTTTCTTTTGTTATGGTTGAGCACTAATTTGGATTTTGGGCACTTATACCAATGGCTTTTGAGCACATGTTTAATTTGCCAGATGATGAAATTTCAACGCCCCCAAACAATGTCGCCTTACTACATTGTTTGGCATTGGTTCCATTCCAATCAATCTTGATGGATCTTGAGGAAAACCATTGATTGATTCCAATCCCTCCCTACAACCTTATAAAACCATTACATCATTTTCAATTCCATCTTAAAACATGGTATCTGCAATTTAGCAACAAAAAGTCAGATCCCAATTGGGCTGATTATTGCTGAAGTTATAGACTACATGTCTGGAGTTTGTACTCCAGATTTATGCACGTGAACTGTAGTTCGAATCTCATTTGAAGATTTCAAAGTTCAACATGTGAATATCATAAAATAAATATTTAGATTTTGTATAGGAATTCAACAGTATGGTTTGTAGGAAACCTCACCTTGAACATGGCATGGTTACCAATCTGTTGACCCTGATGAAATACCAAATTGAGCAGGCAAGGGGTCAACGACCAAACCACATGACCATGCATTGGGCATTTGCCCCTTTAATATCATTAGCCATCTAAAAGTGACAGTAGATCAACAAGGGTTATATAGGTGATGGAATGGGCTGGCTATGGCCAATAACTGGATTGTCCAGAGGGCCCTCCCCTGCAGAAAAACTCCTACTTCATGTGGAGGAAAAAGTGCAAGCCCTCTTTGAAAGAACAGATTCAACAGAAAAAAGAAACCGAGCACAAAAGAAGCTAGCTGATTTTTCCATTCCAAACAAGGAAATTTTGTTACAACTGGCAATTTGTCAAAATCAAATTAATCTACAATTTCACCTGCCTGGTACCTTAGATTTACAAGTTTGTGCTACAAATTAAGATTTACAAGTTTGTGCTAACAAGTCTGTATTTACAAGTTTGTGCTATGAGTCTACCGGCTTTTACAATATGTTTCCTCCACAATCACCTGAGCTCTCACAGGAGCTCCCAAAGTTGGCAACTAGGTCATGCACCAACAGTCTAACCACACGTGCACCAGACAATCTCAAGACATCCATACACTCACGCAAGTCTGCATCACAAGCCAGCAAAACCCACTCATGGTCATCATCCAGATACTTGATATCAAATGTACCCACCTCCAACTTCAGCCGCTTTGCCACTTCCTCCTCCAACTTGACCACTCCAGAAGTCAGAGAGAGCCGAAACCTAATAATATCTTCTCTATAAGTTGCCTTAATGGTAACTGTTCCAACATCTAGGGTGGCTGTAACATGTGGCATCTCCTGAATGAGAGGAGCCATAGTTTTCTGGGAGGCTTCATCAGGGCATGGAGGTTTAACACAACTAGTATCTGGGACCTGCTCATCCAGACAAACCTCTGCTGTTGAACCACAGAGGTTTCTCAAGTCTTTCGAGCTTCCTGCATATTGAAATGCCAAACCTGATGATGATCTTCCAATATTGACACCTTCTTGGATAGAAGAAACAAATGGACCATTTAACAGAGCAGTTTCATTGGCAGGGCTACCTTCGGATGAACCGTGAGAAGTAGGGGTGCCAACACTTTCTCCTGATCCACTTCCTGTTTTACAGACATTGGACACATTGGGACTCTTGCAATACTCCTTGAAAACCCCATTTTTCTCATGAATGAGCTCCTGATAAGCCAGCAGACCATTCCCATCAATTATTTGATCCCTTGCGTCACCCTGCCCATCACTTTCTAGTGTGAAATGTGTAGGCAATTCTGTCTTCCTTCCCCCCTTGTGAGAAGGCTTAGAACCTGGCAACTGTTTAGTGGATCCATTTAAGTTGGCAGGCCTAGAAATAGAACCAACAACAACAGGAATTGGACTTGTCACAAGAGACGTCATGTCGAATGCTCCTTCAGCACCTTGGACAGATTCAATGACATGTTTCAGCTTGGTCAGAGAACGATTAACCTTGTTGATCTTGCGTGAAGGCCACCGGGAAATTCCATGCTGTCTGCAGATTCGTTTCATGGTAGTAGGGCAAACTGTAAAACCAAAGAATCAGGTTAAGATCAGAGCATGTCAATCACTACCATCAATCCATCTTTTATGTAAAAATTCAAGCAGTTGACATGAGCAAAACATGTGAGCAAGATTACAAAACAGAAGGACTTTAAGCATAATATGTGTTCATAATCAAGATTCGTTGTTCTCTCCCCAGATCAGGAGTTGTTTTGAACTCGTCCAGTGCTTCTCCATTGCCGATCCAAAGCCAACATAAAAAAGGAGGCAGATGCATAACACTGGCAGTCAGCACTCATAACCTCTAGCCAAACCTATAGATTCCGAAAATCCATTATCAGTGATTAAAGGACAAAGGGAAGCCAAAGACCTGCAACTAAGAAGTGAGAAAACTAAGGGAATTGAGTTGATTGTATCACCAGGAGTTGGTCCCTAAGCTAAGTGAAGATCTCTCAAACTTAAGCCCGAGAGTTTCCCATGGTTCAGACCCAACTCCCGGTGTTCAATGTGAAACTAGTTCAGTGAAGCATTGAGGGACTTCTAAGACAATTCGGGACTTCAAACTTGGCCAATTCAGCCCTTATCTCGAAGATGACTCAGTTATAGCAGAGTTCTGGGGCTTTCCAGCTCATTTGATTAGGAAGGTGAATCAATAATAATATTTACATAGTCATCACTAACAGCTATTATCTAAACAGATGAGTTCGCCAAATCAAGGGGAACAGAAAGGGCAGCATCCACAACTTGCATGACCAGCCCACCTGAATAGAGACTGATCAGTGCTTAGATTCTGCCAGCTAGCTCGATCATCAAACAGGATGAGCTAGGGCATGGGTGCCAGACCCAACAGACTAGTGCATCGCCTTCAGTTCCAACCATAGCACAGCCAACCAAATTTGAGGTGGTTTGGGCATGTCCAACATAGACCACTAAATGCCCAGCCCCTAGCTATATAATAAATAGGTGGGTTCAGAGTGGACATAAAGCCCAAGGCACCCTAGCTAAACTAGCCAATTGCCACCCTAATTGTTAAGAATTTGATGTATTGTGGGACAAATCCAATCGAAGCAAAAAATACCAATTGACAGAAGTTGTTCTCATTGAAAGCTTTTGATTCATCAGTCATTATCATACTTAGATAGGGTGGAGCAAATCTCTTTTTCTCCTATCTGACAAGATGTTGTGTCGTCCCCCGACCCCTCTTCTCTTAAATAAAGTGTTATTTATCAATGTAAATAATAAACAACTTACCACCAAGACTCTTTGCAGCATCTTTAAGACTCCCAGCAAAATATTGTTGGAGGACCTCTAAACTGATAGACTTCTCCCTCTTGCCACGTCTTCTCTCCAATTTTTTCTTCATGAATTTATTGTCAGAGAAAGCAACAGCAGTTTGGCTTTTGTCAGAATTTGCCAAACTCTCTCTATCCTTCAGAGCATGACTGTCTAGTGCACACTGTTTTAATGGATCTGGCTGCACTACCTCCTCCATATTCGGTAAGCTATCGTGCCCCACAGGGGATTTAGTGTTAGGGGATGCTTGACTACATTCAATTTTGGAGTTGAGTTTCTTGTCTGGAGACCTTTCAATAATTTCAATAGATCTGCACTCCTCTTCCAGTTCTTTTCCAGAAGCAACCCTTAAACTCCAGAAATGCTGCTTCATTGTTTCCAAGAGGGATCCCAATAAAGATTCTTGCTCTCTACAGTTTGTGATGCTAGGTGGCAGAAAAAATTCTAAAACATAGTCGTCACTGCCAGTGTGAGTACTCCTTAAGCAAATAGCAAAGCAGCTAGTTAAGCGAAACATGCGTGCATAGTGAACCAGGGGGTACTCAATTTTGCTGAATTGGGTGATATCCCTGGAGAAACATGACCCACGGGATAAAAATGCCCTCCCTGCCACTCCCTGCCCCTTCTGCAAGTGATGTTCAGCACAAGCATCGCGAAAACCCCACATGTGTGCATCTACAACATAATTTGCTACATCAGTTGTGGACATACAAACTTGTCCCATGCAGTTCCCATCAAAGCTTGTACAACTCTTCTTCAGACCACCTCCATTGGCTAGAACACTGCGATGCCTGCATGGAACCCATGTCTGAGCCAAAGGAAATTTGTGGGTCTCACACACGACGGTCAATATCTCTAAGATTTCAGCCAGGGCATTTTTGCGACCTTCATTAATAATCTGTTTCAATGGCATCGCCAAATACAAATATTCAAGATTAGTGATAGACGGAGGAATGGCAAGATAATAAACCTGATACTTAGGACACAGTGGCAAGTCACCTGCATGTTTGGATGACCCAGTACTTCAGAACTTTTCAGATTTACTGCCTGCAAGGAAAATGAAATTATGTTACTCAAGAAAAAAAAATGAAAGATGTTAAGTAAATTATAACCAAGGAGCACAGCCACACGAGGACAAACAAATACAGGAAGTATTTTAGTAATTGTTCTAGTAGGGAGACAATATACACTTTCCCATGTTCACTTTATAATATTTTCAAAAATGATTATTTATTAGGAGGATAATAACCCAGTACAAGACCAGAACTCAGAAAGCTAAAAGCCTTTTAGAAATCAACTACTCCAGAAAGCACAAACAGAGATTTTTTGTCAGAATGAATGTTTCCAGCTTCAATTTTTTCCTATGATCTGTGGGCATGGGCTTAAGTGCTATGTGCTGACACAGACAGAATGGCTACTAGTGAGGAAAGACGTGCTTTGCTATAATTCAAATACCTATTTGAATGACACTATTGAGTGTTTAATTAAAAATAAAAGATAAATACTAAGATTTTTTTTTTAACTGTAAGCTATTGAACAGGTAAAAATACAAAACACAAATACAAACAGGAATAAATGATCTTCCAAAACAGAGGGACCTAAGTAGAAAAGTGCTATATATGAAATGCTAAAATCTTTCATTGTGTTGGATGAAAGGCTTGAGAGTTAAGGATCCCTCCTTGTCCATGAGGTTCCTGTACTGCAGTAGCCTTGATTCCACAATACTTTACACAAGATGCAGGGTAATAACTAATAAGAGGTTAGACTAATGAAGCAGATAGGTTACCCTCCCATATTTTTTCCCTTGGTTGTTTAACATTTTTCTTTCTTTATTCTTCTTTTTTCAACTGAACCAGCACTCCCCCCCCAAAAAAAAAAAAAAAAAAAAAAAGGTGGTAATGCAGAGGCATGTCCCATTATGTGCCTTTTGAGTTCCAAACACCAAGTTCACACAAGGGTCCCCTCCAATAAGGTTACTCTTTTTTAAGAAATTTTAGGCTTCTTTTCCCCGGCTATACAATGAATACATCATTGAAGAGGACAAACCCAAGAACATGAAAGTCTTAAAACAGGAAATGTCAGATTATCAAGATTAAGTTCACCATGACCGGCCAGCAGATCCTCCAGAAGATCAGGATTGGAAGCAAGAAACAACTAAAATTCAAGAAACTGGCATTACAGGGGGGAATGGTATTTTAGCAGAGGGACTAAAACTAGTTATCCCAAAAATTAGCTACTGAAGAGGCAACTAGGTTTCTCAGTTCACTGACAAAGAAGGTTGTTGCTTAATGCTTAACCACTGCTTAATGCTTAATCCATCGTTAGCAAAAAAAAAACCATCTAAGGTAAACAAAACTACATCAACTCTAATATATGTGTGATAACCCTAAAATGAAGGATCTATCACTTGTGTACTTGTGAATGAGCTCAAAACAAACAAACCTACATCACTAAATAATGAATCATATTACACCTCTAACTAAATCATTTTAATTTCAGGTTCTTAGATATGTTTAAGCAGCAATCTACATTAGCAATATATCTAAGAACATTCAATTAAAATGATTAATCTTACGTTAGAAACAAAACTATAGATTGGCATAATTACAAAAAAGGAAACATAGTTGTGTTCAAAAGGACTCCCACCTCTCAATTGGCAAAAGATTTTGCATGGGCCATGAATGAGGCAACTCTCCCAACCCCAATACACTTCAATTCATATCTGAATTGCACTACCTTTTCATGTTTGATCTCGACAGAACAAGCTCCCAGCTAAACATTAAACAATTGCCATTTTTTTTTTCCAATGAAGGAATGATATTGGATTAACTGATTGATGCATCCTTCTCTAGGAATACAAAAAACAGTACCACCTAAACTCCATGATTGGTCTTGATATCTTCAAGTAGTGCAAATTCCTCATTGTTATGGAAATGGAATGAAACTATGAATAAGTAGTAAATCAGTAATGTAGGAATCAAGCATTCAATAATTTCAAGGACCGAATATTTAAGTGAAATGCTTGATCTCTTTGTCTATTAAAAACAACACTCATGAGGCTTAGGATCCATGCCTGGAGGCTTATGCATCATTTTGTAGAATTCCTCATTCTGCAGCTTTAGCATTTGAGACATGATATCAAGCACATCATCCTTCATGATGAGAACTAATTAATCTTCCAAAACAACGCTAGTAAGAAATGAAGAATGACAGATCTTTTTTTTTTTTTTTTAAAAAAACAGCAAAGAAATCATACAGAATAATGAATGAGGAAGGCACCAACCTCAAGAGCTTTGCAGATTTTATCAACCTCAGGACCATAGTTAACCTTCCGTGATGTCATTATAACCTCAAGCACACCAACACATAACTGCCCAGAAGGTTCAAAGACAGGCAAAGCCAAGGATCCTCTGACATTGTAGTTCAAAGCATGAGTAAGTCTTGGATACTCTTTTCTGCTGTAAAACTGCACATCTGGGGTCCATTCTGGCGACTTTTGCCTAAATACACGGCCAGGTAGCCCCAGTTCCTCATTATTCTCCCCATCCACAGAAAACATATACATCAGAGAGACTGTTCTATACTGAAGAAGGCCGTTGCTGTGTGGATCGAGAACAAAAGGTTGCCCAGAAGTTGTCAGTACATACCGGTCCCCGTTCTTTACAGGTGCCCAAATTTGAGCAAGAACATGTTGTTCTGTCGAATCCTTGAGGTACCGAAGTGCTTGCATCATCCTCTCTTTGATCAGGCGTCCATCAGGATAATCTTGTGGCACCAAACCAAGAGGTACTGGAAGGAGACTTATTTTATCTTCATCGGTCACAGGATTCCCAGTGCCAGAATCAGGATTACCTGGATATTGTGAATATCTTTTGTCAATACAATAACTAAACTAGTAAAAAAAAAAAAAGGATATAAAAACAAATGAAAGAAACAACAAGAAAACTGAAATAAATAGACGGAAAGAATGGTATTTCAGTCTTAAAAAAATAAAAATAAATAATTAAAAACAGAAAACCAAGAGAATTATCATTTAAAAGATGGATAACTGAGTATTATCATTTTAAAATATGGATTTTGATAAGTCACAATTAATTGGGGGATATGAACTAAGGGAATTATCATTTAAAGATGGATAACTGTGTATTATCATCTTAAAATACGGATTTTGATAAGTCACAATTAAGTGGGGGATATGGACTTTCTTGAATTTTAGCTAAACTGCTTCCAAGCTAACAAAAAGGATAGCGAGAGATAGCTAGAGAATTGTAAGATATGGAATTGTAAGATATGGTGGAAGTGAAAAAATTCAAACTCACAGTGAAAACGAGCATTTGAATTTACTTATCTTTTTTTTATTTTTTATTTTATTTTTTTTCTAAAGTCTCTGAAGGGGGAGCAATTACCATCTAGAATTGATGGTATAGCGAGACGTATCAAGAGAATTTTAAATTAAACAGGAAAATACAAAGAAGCAATCATTTTTGTCAATCTGAAGTGCAAACCAGGAGCAAAATCACCAGAAATACCGCGGATTCTAGACATAGTCTACGGAATTCAAACCGGATTATGAATAAACAAGAAAAATCAGAAGAATCAGACAAACTTACATGGGAGAAATCTAGAGCATTCAGCAAGCCGAAGACCTCCGACCGAAGAATCGGTATTGCGAGCACAGTTGTCCTCGTCAGCATCCGAGAAGGCCCATAAAGGCGAAGAGTGCTGTTCGGAAGGTGATAGCAGAAGAAGTGAGTTGTGAGACGATGAAGCCAACAGAAACGGTGACGCCGGGTAGGTCAAAAAGGTGTTCTGGCTCTGGTTCTGGTCCATTACCCATGATGTATCGATATCGAGATCGAAATCAAAATCGAAATCCATGATGTAATCTCGCTGTATCGACCTCGGAGATAAGGTCATGTTTTCTTTTCTTCTGATTCCGATTTTTTCCTCTCCTTACTAGAGTTATGCCCAGAAAGGAGAAGGAGAGCGACAGCCAGAGTTTAGCAGACCCTGATTCCATGGAATCCACTAGTTGGGTTGGACTACTTGCTAGCTAGGCGACTGTTGTTTATTTGTTTTTTTATTAATTTTTTAACATAATTTTGTGGTTTAACATGAAATAACAAAAATTTTAAAAAGGAAAAAATGTTTAGGGTTTGGATCTTCTCCTCCTAGTGGACGGATTCCGGGCATGATCCAGCGCGGTTGAAATTCATTCAGTGCGTATATTAATATATCAATTTGTATTTCAAGGAAACTTACATCGTTGGATCAGAATTGAAGAAACTGGTCAACAAGAGAATATCTTTTTTCAAAAATCTACCATGCTCCGATGGTAGTTGGTACCAATATTTAACAGATCAGATGTCGTGTAATCTGCAGAAGAGTACTGGATTTGTGGTGGGATCGAGAAGTGTTGAGCGAGTTAAGGGTGTTGAAGGATTCCAAGCCATTCCTAATCCGGATCAGGATCAGTTGGGACCGATCCTTAAATTGATCCTCTGTTTTCAAACCCTAGTTGGTAAATTGGTATCACACACGATTCGAGTGGCTGGAATTCACTTGGTGTGTAATCATATATCAATATGCGCTCTAGGTAAACTCCAACTGTTGAATCAGAATTGGAGAAACTAGATAACAGGAGAGGATCTTTTTTGAAAAATCTATCACACTCCTTATGGTAATTGGTACAAATATTCAACGGGTCGGATCTTTTGAAGTCTGTAGAAGAGTATTAGATTCATAGTGGAATCGAGATTCGAGAAATGCTGAGCGATGTGTTGAAGGATTCCAAGCCGATCCTAATCCAGATCAGGATCAATTGGAATCAATCCTTAAACTGATCATCTGTTTTCAACCCTAGTCGGTATCATATAAGATCTCACATGAGATTTGTTATTATTTTCTGTCTTCTACCCATATGGACAAGGGTTGAAATTGTCTCCAATTATTGGAGGCTCCAAGCGTCCATCCAGTGGTTGTAATTAACCAAGAGCACCTACCAATGTATTGATAGATGTACACAGTTAACTCCAATCGCTGGATTGACGAATGGAACCTCTAATAATTAGAGACGAATTGGACTCGACAAGACAAGGGTGACAATGAAAGGATCAGATTTAAAGAAAGGGTGACAATGAAATGATCAGATTTTATGTGTATTTTTAAATAAACATGTGAAATGATCAGATTTTTGTCTTCATTAAAAAAAATTCTTTCTAGAATGACAAAAAAGATAGTACGATTAGAATATCTTATTCAGTAACTTTAGTTACAACAAGATTTTCCATTGGAAAAATATGGTAAAAGATGCTGTTCTCATACAATGCTGTGTCATCAACTTTTGGATGTGGAGGGGGAATGGGTGTAATACCAAATCTAACCCTATATTATTCGAAGAATTTTTCTTTTCTTTTTTGGGTAAATTATTTGGTTAACATTACACTCGTTTAATAACCGATTGAAATAAAAAAAAAAAAGTAAAAAAAATCCCTCACACCATAGGTTCTTCAGTTTCTATATTCATTCTTACCCCAAGGTTGGTTGAAGAGCCCTTTGCCAAAGGGATTTTGGCAATCAAAGCAATGATGAAGGGAACCAAATGAGTCTCTCTCTCTCTCCTTGATTAATTGACTATTCATCATCTTTGATTCTAGGGTTTAAAATTTCATCATTGTTATCATTATTGTTGTCGACGAGAGTTGAAATTGTAACCAGGAATAATATTTAAGTGAAAAATCGAAAAAATTGATAATGCATTCAAGGAGTTTAAGAACTCAAAATTTGCTACTTCTCATATCTTCATTCTTCCTCCCCTCGGTTATAATGTAACTTTGTTATGATTTGGAATCCTTTGACCGTCACTACCGACCATTTAGCTATTACGGCTCTATCTATCATGTGTTGGACAGATTGGCTAGCTTATACTCTCCTTAGCTTCTTCACTTGTGTGAGAATGAAACCTTGGTTTACTCACCACATTTATCTCAATATATATATATATATATATATATATATATATATATATATATATATATATATATATATATATATATATATAGTCCCATCCGAAGAGCTCATGATTCCCCTCAGTCCCAATCTCAGTTAACATATGGAGGTGGGTGATCTCACATGGATCTTTATCCAAGTTACAATAAAAATTGATGAGAATTCATCGGCATATACATATACATGGACACTACATGTATGAACAGATGAAGATGTACATCTGTTTTTCTTTTTCTTTTTTTTTTCCTTAAAATCCTTTTGTATATAGTAAATGGTAGTGAACGAGACAGATGTCATCCCTTTATCTTGTGTACATGATACATGTACGTGCAGAGGAACTAAATCCAAGACGGTGATCTATCAAGTGGTCAGGGTTCCGATGATCCATCAAGTGGTTAGGGTTCGCAATTTCGATTCGAAAAAAAAAAAAAAAAACCGTTGGATAGATGTTGCAATACTCATGTATGTGTTAAATTTCATATACAAATTGTTAGATTTTTTTATACATTTGACTGACATGAAACTTGACATATTTGGGAATGAATTATGAGTCTATGTATTTCTATAAAAATTTAGATCCCATCTGAGATATTAGGTGGTATAATAAATTTAAGTCAACCAAATAAGCTCTTCTTAATCAATTTATCAATTTCCCCCAATACATCAACATCACAGGCATCACCCCCGTAGTTAAATTCAACATCACTTAAAACCCTCATACTTCCAATTTAATGCTTATAATGGTTGATATAAGGTAGTACCTACCTTATTTTTTGAATGGTGGCTTTTGATTTTTTCCATCATTTTTCTGCTTTGGGGTATATATATATATATATATATATATATATATATATATATATATATATATAAAGACTGTACCGTGTGCAGGGAAGCTACTTTGGGTTAATGATTAATATCATTAAAAAAAAAGAAAAAAAAAAAGAATGAAGGGATTGAATATAGGAGTTAAATAATTGAGAATTAGACTAAATGGGAGAAGAGTTTTTAATTTGGAAATAATTATTGATGCATATTTTTTAGTAATTAGGATGCATGACGACTTGGGATCTAATTGGATTTATCAACCTATCAAATTTTTCGAGTCCAAACCCTAAACCCTTGTCTACATACAACCTCACGACACATAATTTTTGTATTTATTTTAACAGATATTTTATTTCAATTTTTTTTTTTTTTCTAACAAAGATAGCTCAGAATGAATGGGGACCATATCCTTTGTGGTTCATGCTTGATCTTCTCCTAAAAAAAATTCTCTTTACTTGGTTTTCCAATTTAAGTATTTCTCTATTACTATCGATCATTATTTGAGTTCTCAGATAGCTATTCAAAACTTAGGGACAGAAAAACCCCAAGATTTCCTATTCACATATCAACGCTCAGTCCAATTAAAACTGATCAATACGAGGAAAAATAAAGTATTAAAAATCCAGAATTAACAAAAGAACATAGAACTACCAAGAGAATAATTCCATTACATGATCAGAGGATATAATAATTAAATTGAAATTTGACAATTGGAGTAATCTAGACTATTTCCTAGATATCCAATGAAAAATATTACTCTATCATTATAATTCATAGAGTTTCAATCTCTATAAATGTAAGAAAAATTACATTGAAGGAAATAAAATGAGAGTTGGCGAATAGACCTTGGGTGATTACATCACTGCCAATGTAATCCAGCAGCCTCGGGTCTTTCCATTTTGGTGGCTAGAGCCTAGAGCTGGCAATGTTTTTTCTACCACCCCCTTCCTCAACATTTTAAACCAGATTTAAATTTAAAACACTGATTAATATATGATCCATAAAAATTAAGGTTGATTACTCTCTCTCCCTAGTCCCTATATTATACTAGTGCTATATTTATTCAAATTCTTCTATCTTAAATTTCTTTTCAGATTCCTCCATGAAACTAAACTTACAGTTTTCTTTCTTCCCTGAAAATTTAAATTTCTTAAATTACTCTTGATCCCCTCTTCTTTCGTAACTCCTCAGACAATCCTTTCAAAAAAAACGTGTTATCAC
This sequence comes from Protea cynaroides, assembly GCA_028583415.1. NCBI lineage: Eukaryota > Viridiplantae > Streptophyta > Magnoliopsida > Proteales > Proteaceae > Protea > Protea cynaroides. The sequence goes on along the minus strand of CM053275.1, from coordinate 97,943,864 downwards.
ATCACTTTAGCCCATACCATAAATCAGCTTGTTTGGTTGTTATGAAAATGAATCATGTTGTCAACTAGGAAAACCTTTTTCTCATGGTTGGTGATTGTTCATGGAGGGTGCAAACAAATATTCTATATGGATAGGAATGAAGTCTTATCATGCAGAGCCTCCTGAGAGGTTTTCTGCAATCTCCCATGGATTCATATGCAACTTGGCTTTTTTCTTGCAATCAAACAAAAATTTTGGAATTTGTCCTTCTCTTTTTGTCCCCTTCAAGGAGCAAAGATGCTTTTCCCTCATCTATGCTTTGAAGCCATTTGAAAACAAATCTCGTATTGCAACACTGGTTAATCTTATTTGTGTACTCGAACTCTCATATCTCATGAACAACTAGCACCTAAGAGATCTTGGGATCAACTCTTGTATTCATATTGTGCCTTAAGGCACATCCCGTTCCCTTCCCCTTTCCCTTTCCGTGTATCTCTAGTTGTATAGAAGTCCCCTATGGGCGCCAATAGATTAGGAAATCCATCGCCCTTTCCACCCAAAAAAAAAAAAAAAAAAAAAACTTGTATGCCAAGTGATGTGCTAAACAACATAGATGCAAGGTTTTTTTTTTTTTTTTAATGCTTAAATGGTGTTACTATTATATTTTTATGGATCCTACTCTAAGTTATATGTTGGAACTTTGGCCATATTGAGTAGTTATGAGCCTTATCCGACCAACCGACCGGTCTTAAGGTGTGTTGTCATTGTTGACAACCTTGGTCCCGAAACCAAACCGGATCGATCCAAAGAACCCGAAGGAGCAGAGATCGATCCCGGTAAGGTCCGCTCGACCAATTAATTTTAATGGTTTTAAATTTTAATAGATTATGTTACACTATTAGAGTTCACAGATCAGAAGATTATGTGAATCTATAGTTGAAAAGATATGTGTTATAGTTTATAAAATTACCATATGAAGGGAATAATGCTAAGAAATAATAAAATAGGAAGGCTCCTGTCCGATGGCTACGAAATCACCTCAATAAACCTCCGATAAAATCGCGAGAGGTTTGGACAGGGCGTGAAGGGAGAAAGAGTGGTCGAAAGAGTGATATGGAGGAGAGAGTGGGACCGTAAGGTGGGGTGCTTCAGGTGGTATGGTTGAAGACCAGAAATATGACAGAGAATGAAGAGAGAGAGAATGTAGCGAGAGAAAGTATAAAAAGGAGGAGAAAGAGTGAGAATGTAGAGAGAGAAAGAGGAGAGAGTGTGGGACTAGGTGGGTCCCATCTGAAGTGGCCACCCACCTAGGCAGCCAGCCACCGGGCAGCCCGGCCAGCGCCAGCTAGGCCATGCCCCGCCCAAAGAAGATAGCCCGGCAAGGCCATGCCCCGCCCAAAGAAGACAAAGACAACGAGGCGGTCGGCGTGCACAAGACCCGTGTGCCATGCCGCAGTTAGTGCGAGAGCGCCAGCCAGCTCCTTGCAAGCTCGCAAGGCTCGCAGGCCCTCAGGCCCGTAAGGCCAGCCACCCGCATGCCTCGCAAGCCCCCGCATGTGCATCAAGGGTATTTTGGTCAAAAGAAATTACGTGATGATTGATGTAAATTAAATATGTATGTAAACTCAAGTGTACGGTATCGTGCAGTAACGGGTCGATCTTAGGGAGGAATCGCTATTATCCTAACTCAAATAAGGCAAAGCGTACCAAAGAGATTTGATTGAATTAACACCCTAATCACTTCAAATAAAAAATAATCAAACAATAAAAACAATAATAACCATTTATAACGGTACAAAAATTTACAAAACCACTAACCATAAAGTAACACAGATCTATTACAAGAAATGAATGAAATTAAAAGTAAAAGAATGTAAAAAAACTTATCTCGATAGAAAATTTATCTTTCGTTGCTCGTCGTCTTATTGTCACTCCAAGGCGATATGCAAACGATTACAAAGGGAGCCTTCTCTCCCAAATTAAATTAGTAATGGGGTACAACCTATATTTATCTACCATACTACAGAGTTCTAAATCTGAAATTAAAACTTAAAAATAAGTAAATAAATAAAAATAAACTTAAACAAGAAGAACACAACTTGAAAAGAAGAAACTAAGAATCTCAAACTCTCATAAATTCTCAAAACTAAAAAAAAAAAAATCATAATAGAATTCTTAGATGGTTTTTCTATTGTTGAACATCACATATATATACAAGTGAGTAAAGATCACAATCAATCTTTACAATTGGATTACAAGAGATTTTGTGGAGATAATTTTGGTTACCAAATTTCAATCTTGTAAGTTCATTTTATGTGGACGATTCTTGAGTAGAAAAAATCTTGCACCAACTCATCATATCTTTAGCATCATTATCTCTTCTTTAATACTATAATTGATTGGAGTTTTTCATTCTTCCATGCCATGCCAATTTTGTAAATTTGATTCCAAATAAGTAAGAAATATTTTCTCAAGAGAATGAAATCTTTCACATGAGATTGGGCTACTATTTGACTTGGTCCAAAGCTGATTTTGTACACAAAATTCATGGCTCTCCTTATAAAATTCATCTTATGCCCGGCTGTTGAGTTGACTGGGTGAGTTAACTGGACAGGATCACCAAAAATTCATAAAATGATCTTTTCAAGCTCAAATTTTTTCATTCTTTCACCTACACCCAACAAATATAAAATCAACATTAAATACCCGAGTAGCATCATAAATAGAATAAGAGATGTACATTTTATACCCTAAATTCACACATAAAATGTGTTCATCAATGATTCCAAATAAACGACCAGAGAAGAACAACAAAGGTCCAATCCCTATCCGAGGATCAGAAAAATGGCGGGATTCAATGTTCTTCGAACATTCCGTCAAGATGTTTGCGCCAGCTTTTTTATTGGCCGAATGCAGTTTATTAAAGTGATTCGCATCACACAAAAGTGGATCCTTGATTCAGTGTGGCGTCTCTATGGTGCTTCGACGGTACAGACCCTAATCGCACGGCTAGAATCGCTGTCGACCTCGCTTGACGCGATTTGGATAATCGAACGGCCCAGAGAAATTTATGCCTTTCACCGACAGATCCAACGACCGTTTTTGCACGATTCTTTTCTGACCAATCAATGGGCGACAGATGCGTCTAATAGGTCAGCGGAGGCGGCGTTTGAGTGTGGCTCGGCACACCAAATCTGACCCCAAGATGCCATTTAATCTAATCTAGGTGATCAATCTTCTGATGGCCATATCTTGGCCATCCAAACTCGGATTGGGGTGATTCAAAGTCCCCTGAACTTCATTTTTTAAGTTCTACCTATTGCAACCAGTTGAGAGAAATTTGAGAGAAATTCCAGAGAGGAAAAAGTGCGATTTTTGTTGAAAACCTTAGTATAGAGCACTTTGGAGATGTTTTTTGATCCCTACCTATCTTTATTCTTCATCTATGTGTTACTGGAGCTAGGTAGAGGTAATGTGAGAGTGTTTTGAGAATCTGGTGAAGTTGGAGTTGTTCAAAAAGCATTGGGAGAATGTCGAACTCCCATTTTTAGTAAAGAAGCTCACCCACCACCTTTGAAGAAGTAGAAAAGCTTGTTTGGCAAACTCTACACATGTCGTGATCACGCTGGGAAGGTAATCAAGTGCACAAACCCTTTGTTGTAGTGTTTGTGATGTCTGGGAAGGGTTTGTAATCAATTCATTAATTATTCTTTGTAACCTGTCAAGTAGGGGCTTGACAGGATTGGGGTTGTTGCCTGGATTCCAAGTTGTTACTTGGAATGTATTTGTGTTGTAGCATTTGAGCTGTAGTAGCAGCAAAATCATCTTAAGTAGTGTATTGGGTATAATACGAAACCCTGTTTAGGGTATCACCCCGTGGAGTAGTCATCACTGCCTATGATAGGTGAACCACGTTACATATTGTGTTGTAGATGTGATTGTGTGTGTTGTGCATTTGAAGTGTGTGGGTTGCAGGTTTGAGTGTATATACTTGATAGGCCAAACCTCTAGTATGGATACTTGTAGGTGTGTTACACGAAATATGTTAACAGGGCAAATGTGTGAATGACTACCCCAGTCAGCTCTTGGGAGCATAGTATGGTTGGTCTGGATAGTCTACACAGTTGTAGCCCCCCCCCCTCTCTTAGTATCAACCTAGGAATCACATTATACTATTGGGGTAGGGAAGGGAACAGATGCAAGAGTGGAGACTTAATCTCTCAACCCATGCTTCAACAAGCAAGAGGCCAACTATAAGGCAAGGGAAGAGAAAGATTGTCAGAGAAATCAGACAAAGAGAGACATAGAGGGAGGTGCTAACGTAACTCCCACTTTATCGTTTAGAAAACATCTTCCCTTTTGTTATCTAACTAGAAAATGGAACCCTTTTTCTTCAGACCTACTTATTAATTAACATTGGAATGTACAAAGATTCCTTGCAAATGGGAATCTTAATTTTTAATATATTTTCATTTCATAACAATGGATAATGTGTAGAACAATCAAACACAGAAATTAATTTTTTAATTCTCCATTATTAAGAATCTGTCTTTCATATAAACTAACAAACAATACAGGGAGAGCACCAAGATTACTAGCTAGGGTAATATTAAAATAACGATATTTAAAGTGCTGTTGAGCCTTTGAATCTTGTTGCACAACCATAACTATAACTTTATAAAAGAGGATAGTGCTTGATCACATCAATAAAACACACAAATTTAAATTTTTTTAATAATAAGGGTGGCATCCCCCGAGGGAAGTGTGGAACTGTGAAAGTTTCTATCTTTCTTACGTTCTTTCTTTCTCTCTCATACGTTTTTGTTAGGTATTGTCCCATATGTATCGAGCCCAGCCCATTTAAAGATGGTGAACCCACTTCATGAGAAAGCTGGTGGATATGGAGTCCATGAAGAAGTGAACTCATATAAGAGGTGAGTCCACTTTGTTGGAAAGTGAAAGTTGAGACATCTGGGAAAAAGATTCTTTCATGTTGTTCAGTTCCTTTAGCAGTCATTCAATACATCAGTATACGTGCCGGGTGAAATCCACCCTCTAGATCACGACTGGAATCCCTTCAACTACAAGAGAGGACCCAAACCCCTTCATGTGAGGACTTGTCTTAGATATATGAAGCATGTGGAATACAAAGGGACAAATAGCCACTATACAAAAAAAGAGATGTGTTGGATCCGATTAAGGAGAATGAATTACTGAGCTTTGTAAATGTTGACAACTGGCTTAAATATCTATTGTCAAGGTTCTTGAAGTACATACTATGAGGAGGAGAGATCATACTTGAGAGGAGAAGAGGTGCTCTATGAGAGCGTATTCCATAGAGAAGATGCAGACTCTATGTATGTGTAGAGAGAGAAAAAAGAGTGGGCGAGAAAGAGTGAAGAGTGAAGAAAAGTGAGTGCAAGGGACTTGAATTTGGGAATCAAATCACTAGGGTTGTACTGTTTTCCTTCTCTTGCTCTCAGTGGAAGATCGGTTTCACTTTGTAGATGTATGCAGGTTTTGTTGAACCATGTAAATCTCGTCTCTTGTGTTGTTCCTGTGGATATGCTGCATATTTTTTTGTAGTATTTTTACATCAACGCATCTAACTTGTGGTTTTAGAGTCGACTCACATTTTCATAATATCCTTTGATTCACACTTAGTCCAGGGAAGGCTATTGTTTTTTACCCAACTCTTTCTAGAGAACTAAGCTTGAACATTTATATAGAAGCAAAAGCAAAGTTAAAGATGATCATGGTAATCATAGAAATACAATCAAAGGGAAAAAGGTTCTCTCAACAGCGAGTAGGAGCTATGCCATCAATTCCCTCTTTTATCTTTTTCCTTTGACACACTCTCTCATGCTTCTTACTGAATGATGTGAATGATGTATCGATCTTCATACCCATTAATGGGTGTAGACAACAATGTCCCACAGAGAAACCACTTCTCCCACCTCTAAACTGATAGGCTACTCCGTCTTGCCACGTCTTCTCTCCAATTTTTATTTCATGAATTTATTGTCAGAGAAAGCAACAGCAGTTTGGCTTTCGTCAGAATTTGCCAAACTCTCTATCCTTCAGAGCATGACTGTCTAATGCACACTGTTTTAATGGATCTGGCTGCACTACCTCCTCCATATTCGGTAAGCTATCATGCTCCACAGGGGATTTAGTGCTGGGGGATGCTTGACTACATTCAATTTTGTAGTTGAGTTTCTTGTCTGGAGACTTTTCAATAATTTCAACAGATCTGCACTCCTCTTCCAGTTCTTTTCCAGAAGCAACCCTCAAACTCTGGAAATGCTGCTTCATTGTTTCCAAGAGGGATCCCAATAAAGATTCTTGCTCTCTACAGTTTGTGATGCTAGGTGGCAGAAAAAATTCTAAAACATAGTCGTCACTGCCTGTGTGAGTACTCCTTAAGCAAATAGCAAAGCAGCTAGTTAAGTGAAACATGCGTGCATAGTGAACTAGGGGGTACTCAATTTTGCTGAATTGGGTGATATCCCTGGATAAACATGACCCACGGGATAAAAATGCCCTCCCTGCCACTCCCTGCCCCTTCTGCAAGTGATGCTCAGCACAAGCATCTCGAAAACCCCACATGTGTGCATCTACAACATAGAATGCTACATCAGTAGTGGACATGAAAACTTGTCCCTTGCAGTTTCCATCAGAACTTGTACAACTCTTCTTCAGACCACCTCCATTGGCTAGAACACTGCACTGCCTGCATGGAACCCAAGTCTGAGCCAAAGGAAATTTGTGGGTCTCACACACAACAGTCAATATCTCTAAGATTTCATCCAGGGCATTTTTGCAACCTTCATTAATAATCTGTTTCAATGGCATAGCCAAATACAAATATTCATGATTAGTGATAGACAGAGGAATGGAAAGATAATTAACCTGATATTTAGGACACAGTGGCAAGTCACCTGCATGTTTGGATGACCCAGTACTTTAGAACTTTTTAGATTTACTGCCTGTAAGGAAAATGAAATTATGTTACTCAAAAAAAAAAAAAAATTTGAAAGATGTTAAGTAAATTGTAACCAAGGAGCACAGCCACACGAGGACAAACAAATACAAGAAGTATTTCAGCAATTGTTCTAGTAGGGAGACAATATATACTTTCCCATGTTCACTTTATAATATTTTCAAAAATGATTATTTATTAGGAGGATAATAACCCAGTACAAGGCCAGAACTCAGAAGGCTAAAAGCCTTTTACAACTCAACTACTCCAGAAAGCACAAACAGAGAATGTTTGTCAGAATGAATGTTTCCAACTTCAATTTTTCCTATGATCTGTGGGCATGGGCTCAAGTGCTATGTGCTGACACAGATAGAATAGCTACTAGTGAAGAATGACGTGCTTTGCTATAATTCAAATACCTATTTGAATGACACTATTGAGTGTTTAATTAAAAATTAAAAATTAAAACTAAGATTTTTTTTTTTAACTCCAAGATATTGAACAGGTAAAATACAAAACACAAAAACAAATGGGAATAAATGATCTTCCAAAACAGAGGGACCTAAGTGGAAAAGTGCTATATATGAAATGCTAAAATCTTTCATTGTGTTGGATGAAAAGCCTGAGAGTTAAGGATCCATCCTTGTCCACGAGGTTCCTGCACTGCAGTAGCCTTGATTCCACAATACTTTACACAAGATTCAGGGTAATAACTAATAAGAGGTTACAATGGTAAAGCACATATCTTACCCTCCCATATTTTTTCTCTTGGTTGTTTAACCTTTTTTTTCTTTACTCTTCTTTTTTCAACTGAACCAGCAACTGTCTTCCCCCCCCCCACCCAAAAAAAATAAAAAAATAAGAGGGTAATGCAGAGGCATGTCCCGTTTTGTGCCTTTTGAGTTCCAAACACCATGTTCACACAAGGGTCCCCTCCAATAAGGTCACTCTTTTTTAAGAAATCTTACGCTTCTTTTCCCCAACTATACATTGAATACATCATTGAAGAGGACAAACCCAAGAACATGAAAGTCTTAAAGTAGGAAATGTCAGACTATCAAGATTAAGTTCACCATGACCGGCCAGTAGATCCTCCAGAAGTTCAGGATTGGAAGCAAGAAACAACTAAAATTCAAGAAACTGGCATTACAGGGGGAATGGTATTTTAGCAGAGGGACTGAAACTAGTTATCCCAAAAATTAGTTACTGAAGAGGCAACTAGGTTTCTTAGTTCACTGACAAAGAAGGTTGTTGCTTAACCATCTAAGGTAAACAAAACTACACAAACTCTACTATATACGTGATAACCCTAAAATGAAGGATCTATCACTTGTGTACTTGTGCATGAGCTCAAAGCACAAACCTACATCACTAAATAATGAATCATATTACACCTCTTACTAAATTATTTTAATTTGAGGTTCTTAGATATTTATAAGCAGCAATCTACATTAGCAATATATCTAAGAACATCCAATTAAAATGATTTAATCTTACGTTAGCAACAAAACTATAAGTTGGCATAAATAACAAAAAAGGAAACGTAGTTGTGTTCAAAAGGACTCCCACCTCTCAATTGGCAAAAGATTTTGCATGGGCCATGAATGAGGCAACTCTCCCAACCCCAATATCTACTTCTTAAAACCGGATTCTTCCATCAAGAGCTCGAGTTTCCAGTTTCCACTATGTGAGTATACCCTTCGATTCATATCTGAACTGCACTACCTTTTCATGTTTGATCTCAACAGAACAAGCTCCCAGCCAAACATTAAACAATTGCCATTTTTTTTTCCAATAAAGGAATGATATTGGATTAACTGATTGATGCATCCTTCTCTAGGAATACAAAAAACAGTACCACCTAAAATCCATGATTGGTCTTGATATCTTCAAGTAGTGCAAATTCCTCATTGTTATGGAACTGGAATGAAACTATGAATAAGTAGTAAATCAGTAATGTAGGAATCAAGCATTCAATAATTTCAAGGATCGAATATTTTAAGTGAAATGCTTGATTTCTTTGTCTATTAAAAACAACACTTATGAGGCTTAGGATCCATGTCTGGAGGCTTATGCATCATTATGTATCATTTTGTAGAATTCCTCATTCTGCAGCTTTAGCATTTGAGACATGATATCAAGCACATCATCCTTCATGATGAGAATTAATTAATCTTCTAAAACAATGCTAGTATGAAATGAAGAATGACACATCAATTTTTATTTTTTATTTTTAAAAACAACAAAGAAATCATACGAATAATGAATGAGGAAGGCACCAACCTCAAGAGCTTTGCAGATTTTATCAACCTCAGGACCATAGTTAACCTTCCGTGATGTCATTATAACCTCAAGCACACCAACACATAACTGCCCAGAAGGTTCAAAGACAGGCAAAGCCAAGGATCCTCTGACATTGTAGTTCAAAGCATGAGTAAGTCTTGGATACTCTTTACTGCTGTAAAACCGCACATCTGGGGTCCATTCTGGCCACTTTTGCCTAAATACACGGCCAGGTAGCCCCAGTTCCTCATTATTCTCCCCATCCACAGAAAACATATACATCAGAGAGACAGTTCTATACTGAAGAAGACCGTTGCTGTGTGGATCAAGAACAAAAGGTTGCCCAGAAGTTGTCAGTACATACCGGTCCCCTTTCTTTACAGGTGCCCAAATTTGAGCAAGAACATGTTGTTCTGTCGAATCTTTGAGATACCGAAGTGCTTGCATCATCCTCGCTTTGATCAGGCGTCCATCAGGATAATCTTGTGGGACCAAACCAAGAGGTACTGCAAGGAGACTTATTTTATCTTCATCGGTCACAGGATTCCCAGTGCCAGAATCAGGATTACCTGGATATTGTGAATATCTTTTGTCAATACAAATAACTAAACTAGTAAAAAAAATGGATATAAGAACAAATGAAAGAAACAACAAGAAAATCGAAATAAATAGATGGAAAGAATGGTATTCCAGTCTAAAAAAAAACTGAAAACTAAGAGAATTATCATTTAAAAAGATGGATAACTGAGTATTATCATTTTAAAATATGGATTTTGACAAGTCACAATTAAGTGGGGGATATGGACTTTCTTGAATTTTAGCTAAACTGCTTCCAAGCTAACAAAATGGATAGCGAGACATATCAAGAGAACTGTAAGATATGGTGAAAGTGAAAAAATTCAAACTCACAGTGCAAATTAATGAGCTTTTGAATTTTATTTTTTTTCTGAAGTCTCCGAAGGGGGAGCAATTACCATCTAGAATTGTTGGTATAGCGAGACATATCAAGAGAATTTTAAATTAAACAGGAAAATACAAAGAAGCAATCATTTTTTGTCAATCTGAAGTGCAAATCAGGAGCAAAATCGACCAGAATACCACGGATTCTAGACATAGTCTAAGAAATTCAAACCGGATTATGAACAAACAAGAGGAATCAGAAGAATCATACAAACTTACATGGGAGCAAGCTAGAGAAGGTCATGTTTTCTTCTTCTTCTGATTCCAATTTTTTCATCTCCTTATTGGAGTTCTGCTTCTGCCCAGAGAGAAGAAGGTTTGCAACAGCCAGAGATTGGGAGACTCTGATGAGAATAAAGATAGTATGATTATAGTATCTTATTCAGTAACTTTCAAGTTACAAGTTACAACAAGATTTTCCATTCGAAAAATATGGAAAAAGATGCTGTGCTCATGCAATGCCACGTCATTTACTTTGGATGTGGGGAGGGAATGGGTGTAATACCAAATCTAACCCTATACTATATAAAGAAATTTTCTTTTTCTTTTTATTTTGGGATAAATTACAGTTGAAGGTATCTAATGTTTGAGGAAATAATATTTGGGATTCCTCATCTTCTACTAGAGAGGACATTTGGCCCGGATTTTCAAAACCAGGTTAACATTACGCTCGTTTAGTCACCAATTGAAATATATATATATATATATATATTCAGAAGTAATTTTTACCCTAATCCTTACGAACCACCGACCACCTATCTCCTCTTCTCTCATTCACTCATTCTCTCATTCTCTCATTCTCCTACCGCAGCCGACGGCTTTCTCAGTTTCTCTCAGTCTTCAGATGAATCAGATCTGTTATGCTTTGAGGCTTTGAGCATCTCTCACTCTCTCTGTCGACGGATCTCTATTTCTCCTACCGGCGGCTACCGCAGCTGATGGCACTGACGACGGCTCTGTAGTCTCTATTTCTCCTACAGGCTACGGCAGCTGACGGCAAGAGCGTCTGTCACTCACTCTTCCTCCTACCGATTACGGCAGTGTCTAGAGCCACCATATCAGAGCCGATTCACGGATTCAGCCCCATCGAATCATCTTCTTCCTCTTCTTCGACAGCCGATTTTAGGTATTTATCTCTCTCTCTCTATATCTTTCTGAATCTTTGCACATAATTGATTTCAGCCCCATCTTCTTCTTCTTCCTCTTGGTCGACAGCCTAATTTTAGGCATTTCTTTCTTCTTCGTCGACAGTGGGTTCAATGGATTTTGTTGCATCGTCATTGTTTAAGTACCCTGGAGATTTAAATACATCCTAAATTTCCAACTGATTTCCTAAAGATTCTTAAATCCTCAGCCCAGTCGTTTCAATTCATTGTAGTTAGTTGATTTCTCTTAAACCCTTCCTTACTCCCTGTTTTTGGTCTTGTGTCTGGAATTATTGGAACTCTTTGAGACATTCTAGAAAGCAAGCAGGGAAAATGAAATTCAAGTGAGCAACTCGAAAATAGGTATTCTGCCACGTCTAGGAAAAAAAAAGAATAAACTCATTGAGACATTCTAGAAAGCAAGCAGGGAAAATGAAATTCAAGTGAGCAATTGAAAATAGGTATTCTGCCACTTAAAAAAAAAAAAAAAACTGTAGGTGGTTCAAGTGTTTCTGTAGGTCATCTGATTATTATTTTTTCTTTTTATATTTAGGGGCTTGGAGTGGTTCAAGTGTTTCTGTAGGTGGTCCAGCAGCTTGGAAGGGTGATCTGCCCTGGTGGCGTGGAGAATTCGGTAAGCACTATGCCTTTTTTTTTTTAATGATTTAGTGTTCTTTATTTTTTTCTTTTTCTTCACTTCATGATTTCTGGTTGGCAGTAAGGTTTCTGGTTTCTGTAATGCTTTTGTGATTGATTAGGGTGTTAGTTATTTGATACAATGTGATTGAAATATGCCAACCCTACCCTGATTTGCAAACCCTAAGCTCGCAATGTGTTGTCCAGATATGCCAAGTTGCCAACAGACAAAAGAGATATAAGAAAGAATTAACCTGTAAGCCCCGCACTCCATTTACTTAGTCTAACTATGTCGTGTCAAGTCTTCCCATCATTCCTGCACTTAATGGACCGAGCGTGTGAAGATAGATCACAAACTAGGTATAAGAATTGAGTTAAAAACACAAAAAACATACCGGTATGATCGACCATAAAGAAGGGAACCAAAAATCTCAAATCCAGAACCCCACGGTCAACGGTTTATGCGACCGTATGATTGACCGTGAGAAACCAGATCAGACTCTGAGATTTGAAAACTTTCTTAAACTAAGGAATTGCTTTCCTAATTGAAAGAGGACTC
>CM053275.1:95964169-95988387 GCA_028583415.1 Protea cynaroides | reverse complement strand
GTATCAGCACTGTATTGACTATTCCAGTCCCGACCACCCATTTACACTATATACGCGATGCTTCAAGTTTAAGATCGGGTTGTGTGCCGATGCAAGGAGAGCAGGTGATAGCTTATGCCTCAAGACAGCTGAAAGAGCATGAGAAGAACTACCCTACGCATGACCTAGAATTGGCAGCGGTCATTCATGCTATCAAGACTTGGCGACACTATCTGTATGGCGAGAAGTTCTAGATTAAGTCTGACCACAAGAGCCTGACATATCTGTTCACCCAGAAAGAACTGAACATGAGGCAGAGAATGTGGTTGGAATTACTCAAGGACTACGATTGTGACATTCAGTATCACCCTGGTAAAGCTAACATTGTAGCTGATGCACCGAAGCAGAAATGGGCATCGAACCCTGAAGCGGGACCAAGTATAAATGCAAAGATTGTGCGCCTGCTGTTCTGGCTCATCGAGGATGAAGAACAACACCTAATAGAGTCGGCAGATGATCCTAGGACCCATACCTCGGGACAGTTCTAGAGGATTTGAAAAAGGGTCGAACCAATCCTGATTTTACTATTGATGCAGACAAGGTACTCAGATACCGTGGACGTATGTGCATACCTGAGGATGAAGAACTGAAAATTCGAAATCGGATTATGTTGGAGGCTCACTCCACCCCATATTCGGTACACCCTGGAAGTACTAAAATGTAGCATGACTTGAAAAGGTTGTACTAGTGGAGGGGTATGAAAGCGGATGTGGCCCGACATGTGTTTCAATGTTTAAACTGTCAACAAGTCAAAGCGGAAAGACAAAGGCCTGCAGGATTACTACAACCATTACTCGAGTCAGCATGGAAATGGGATTGCATAACCATGGATTTCGTCACTGGATTACCTATGACTGCGAGGTCGGTCAGAGAGGACCATTCAGATCTTAGAGGAGATGCTTCGGGCATGTGCTATCAATTTCAAGGGGCTTGGGATGAGAAGCTTTCACTCATTGAGTTTGCCTACAACAACAGTTATCAGTCTACGATCCAGATGGCCCCATACGAGGCCTTATATGGTAAGAAATGTCGAACACCTTTATTATGGGACGAAGTTGGAGAAAGACGGATCGTAGGACCAGAATTTGTGAAAGAAACCTGTAAGGCAGTAGATCTAATCAAGAACCGAGTAAAGACAGCTCAAGTGCATCAAAAGCACTATGCTGACAACAGACGACGGGATCTTGAATTTATGGTTGGTGACAAGGTGTTCTTGAAGGTGTCACCAGTAAGAGGCTTGAAGCAGTTTGGCAGAAAAGGAAAATTATGTCCTAGATATGTAGGACCATATGAAATCCTATCCCGATACGACAAAGTAGCCTATCAACTTGCATTGCCACCAGCTATGTCTAGTGTTCACGACGTCTTCCACGTGTCCTTACTGAAGAAATACGTGAGAGACCCCTCACACATTCTTGCTGCAGATCCCCAGATTTGACAGAAGACTTAACCTTCGAAGTGGTGCCAATCCGACTCATTAGTAAAAAGGTACAACAACTTTGAAGGCGAGCTATACATTATGTCAAAGTGGTTTGGAAAAGTCAGGACGTAGAAGAAGTTACTTGGGAAGAGGAGGATGCCATGCGACAAGAATATCCCCATCTTTTCGACTCTGAAGGTACGTACAATTTTGGGGGCGAAATTTCTTTTAATGGTGGGGGAATTGTGAGACCCACATGCAAATTTCGGGGACGAAATTTCTTTTAAGGGTGGTAGAGTTGTAAGAACCATGTTCTAAAACCGGGTCTAAACCATGGTTTTATGTGATGACAGGTGTTCCAATTATAACCGGACCGGAGGGCGAAGTCGGGTGATGAACCACTCAAAGTTCAGGTAAGAAAAACTATAAAAAATACCTAAAAACTCATATCGGTCTCACTATACCGGTTGTAGTATAATGCCCATAATGCCATACCGGCTTCACCATACTATGGTGCACCCGGTATGTGCCACCGGTATGGTATACCGTAAGGGTGTCAAAAATGGGCCCGGATCGATAAAACGGACCGAGCCGGCCCGGTATAGCCCGAACCCAGACCGGACCGACCCTTTAATGGGCATGTTTTGGGCTGAGGGTTGTATTTTCGGTTCGGTTTGGTCCGGTCCGGGCTAGTCCGATGGGCGGCCTGCTATGGAACCCGAATTAGCCCAAACCGAACCTGCACAGGCCGAAGCCCATTAAGCCCGATTGAAATCCCTAATTTTTCACTTTCTAACCCTAGTATAAATACAATAGTTTCAACTTTTACTGTTTGTGTTTTCTGTTTTCAACTTTTCAGTTTCAGCGAAGGTCCGAAACTCAGCTACTGTGGCCGCCAGTACAGCCTCCTTCAATCCCTCTTCGACTCTTCCGACATCATTTCCAGCGACCACCTGCAACCACCTGCAAGGGTGATAAGGTTTCACCGAGACTCAGCCACTGTGGCCGGCTCTCTGCGTGCCTCATTCAATCCCTCTTCGATTCTTCCAACATGGTTTCCGGCGACCACCTGCAAGGGTGATAATGATTGGTTGTTTTCTTTTCCAGGTAGGTAAGGATCGGTTCTTGTATTGTTATTCTTCTCTCGTTTTTTTTTCTTTTTCTTTTTTGGGGAAGCTTCTATTTCCCTCTTTCATCACCGATCCAGATTCTCCATCCGCCTCGTGCTTCACCCCCATCTCCAATGACCTGGTTCCGCTCCCCTTTCTGTGGTTTGAATAATATGTTACAGTGTAACAATTTTAAAAGATACTCATTAAGAATTAAGATGGTCGCCTGATCGGTACTCGGTAGGTGTGTTGCTTAAAATATTATGTATTGCTTAAAATACTAAGTAGTGTTGCTTAAAATATTAAACACAACAGTCAACAGTATTTTAATATACAAGAGGAAATCTCCCTCATATATATCCCCATTCGGCAGTGTTAACTGTTAACAAAGAAATCTTGGTACTTTCATTTCAATAATTACAAACCCATCTCTGACAATAAAAAAAATGGGGGGGGAAGACAAAATCAGGTAATGACCCTTGTAAAGATGACCTTGTAAAGATGAGTTCATGTTTTAAGAAACAAATTACCATTCCAATCTTGAGAGAGTCGCATTTAAATTGAGCATAAAGGTTTGTTTCTATCCCACGACCCTGCATACAGAAGCAAAGAATTGCATTACACAACATTGAGGAAATAAACCAATTACAGTGATAAGTTCAACTCATTCCAGCCATGTGCAAAACATAAAATTTTGTAAATGAAATTGGCACTGGCTCATGGATAAACTTAAGATTCACAGCCTTGGCCATTTTTTTTCATTTTTTTTCCTTTCTAAGTTATTGATCATTTCCATTGCATTAATATTCACAAGGGGCACAACATGCACGCCATGGCTTTATATCATTCTAAATCTTTCTACCTGTATGTATTTGAACTGCAGGTAGCACTGTAGATAAAAAGTCGGATGCAACATAAATCCTTCAAAATGTATGTTAAATTTTTCAAAATGTATGTTACTATGTTGCATCCTTCAAAAATGGTTTAGTTACTATGTATAATAAGGAGATGAGATGATGACCCGAAAAGCAAGCCCAGCCCGATAAGCCCAGTCCGGACCGAACCATCCCGAATTCACATTGATAAGCCCAGCCCGATAATGAACCGAAACCGGACCAGCCCGTTTGTTACTGTGTCCAGCGCAGCCCATCCCAGCCCGAACCCTTAGTGGACATGTTTTGGGCTGGGGTTATAAAACCCGACACCGGTTTAGCCCGGATCGAAACCGGCCCGGACCAGACCGTTGACACCCTTAGTATACCGGTTGGAACTATACCGGTTTGAGTGAGTCTGGGGTCTCCAACCGGTATACTTGACTCCGGGGTCTCCAACCGGTATGCTTGACTCTTGGGCCGAGACTCCCGGTGAGTCCGTCTCTCGAATGGAAACTTGGAAATTTTCCATTCTGAGGGAAAACCTTCCATGGGTGGTCTCCCTCTATTAATAGAGAAGGAGACACTCCATTGCTCCTTCTCAAACACTCTCGCCGTCTGGAGAAGAACTGAGAAGGAGCAAGAAATTCGAGGCTGCCCAGGAAGGAAGAGCACGCCGCCAACCGACAACGCCGGTAAGTGCTCTGTACTGTTAATGATGTTAGGAGATCGGATCGGAGCCACGAAGTGACGCAATGATCCAAAAGGATTATAGTTTCCATTGTTCTTCTTCATTCGAATCTAACCTAGGTTTGATACGGTGTAGCCGAGATCCGAAGACCACTAGAGGGTTTGGACCTTAGTAAAGGGTAGAGGAAACCCTAGAGACTTAACTGCTAGCCGACAAGGAGGGGAGATCCGAGATCTCACTCTCGGATCCAAACCACGGGGTATACCGGATGGACTATAGGTCCAGCGGTATGGCCTTGCGGTATATACCAGGAGCACATACGAGTCTCACTCGATGAGATCCGAGTGAGACTGTATGTGCAACCGGTATATACCGGTTGCACATACCGGTTGTAGTATGTGCAACCGGTATGGTGCCACCGGTATACATACCGGTGGCACATACCGGTCTCACATATGGTGAGACCGGTAGTGAGACCGGTACCTGCAACCGGTATGGGTTTCCGAGCCTGGTTTGCTTGGCCAAACCTGGTTTCGACCCCTAAAACTTTAATAAATGAATTCTAACATAAGTATATGGTTATGTAGGACTGTAGACGCCGTGGAGTAAGCTCTCCGGCGCACAACCGGATCGATATCACGCTCGTAAGGAACAAGACCCCAAACCTAAATAACTAAATAACAAGGAAACCTTTGTGAAATATTTCGTATTTGTAAATACATATTGCTTGATGTTTGTGCATTTCACATGCCATGTAGTCGTTTCATTTATCTTATTATAATCATGCATTTCATATGCTAAGATTGTTGTATGTTTAGGCATGTGTATGTTTTGGTTAGTGTTGTCAGCGCCCCGATTTTGCCACTGCAGGGATCCCCGCTCTCATTGGGGTACCACCCGCAATGAGAGGGGGGTATAAAATTTGTTTTTTTAATTAATTAAAAAAAATAATAATAAAAAATAACTATAATAATTACCAAAAAAAAAAAAAGGAAAGAAAAAAAATAAATAAATAAAAAAATATATTTATATATATATATATATATAAAATAAAAGAAATAAAAAAAATAAATAAATAAAAAAAATGTCAAATCCGTCTGATCCCCAAAAGAGGGGATCAGGGCCCAAAAAAAAAATAATAATAATAAAAAAAAATAAAAAAATAAAAATAAAAAATAAATAAAAACGAAAGAAAAGAGGAGAGAGAGAGATTAAGAGAGACGGTGAGGGGGAAGTTGCGGGGAAGAGGGAGAGGTGGACACCTCACCCTCCTCCCCGACCCCGCCCCAAAACCTTGCCCGGTTTCCGGCCTCGGGCCCCTCCCCTCATCGGCCCCCTTTGGTGAGTATAAGGAGCAGCAGCCGCCGCCGAAAAAAAAAAAAAAAAAAAAAAAAAAAAAAAAAAGAACGAACAAAAAAAACAGAGAAAAAAAAAGAGAGAAAAAGAAAGAAGAAAGGAGAAGAAGGAGGAAGAAGAAAGAAAGAAAGAGAAGGAAGAAGGAGGAAGAAGAAAAGGAGAAGGGAGAAGAAAGAAGAAGAAGAAGAAGAAGAAGAAGAAGAAGAGCAGCGGGCAAAGAGCCGCCGCCGTCGAAGAGAGAGGAGCAGCTGGCTGGCTGCTCCAAGAAAAAAACGAACAAAAAAAGCAGAAAAAAAGAGAGAAAAAAAGAAAGAAGAAAGGGAGAAGAAGGAGGAAGAAGAAAGAAAGAAAGAGAAGGAAGAAGAAAAAGGAGACCGGGAGAAGAAAGAAGAAGAAGGAGAAGAAGAAGAAGAAGAGCGGCAGTGCAGAGCCGCCGTCGAAGAGAGAGGAGCAGCTCCGGCTGCTGCTCCAAGAGGAAAAAAACGAACAAAAAACAGAGAAAAAAAAAAAAAACAGAGAGAAAAAAGAAAGAAGAAAGGAGAAGAAGGAGGAAGAAGAAAGAAAGAAAGAGAAGGAAGAAGGAGGAAGAAGAAGAAGAAGAAGAAGAAGAAAGAAGAAGAAGAAGAAGAAGAAGAAGAAGAAGAAGAGGAAGAAGAAGAAGAGGGCGGCAAGAGCTCAGCCCGCCGCCGTGAAGGAAGGAGTAGCTCCCCCCGGCCGGCGATCTCGGTCGACAGGTGAGTTCGTTAATTTTATTTTTTTATTTTTTCGGAGAACCCGATTAAAATGCATTCTCTTTGTGGCTTAAGTTGGGTTTATTTTAGATCCATTTTATGCTGGTTTGGTTCAGGCTTGGTTAGTGAAGCCTAGTTTGGTCTGGTCCAAGTGGGTCTGGTTAGGATCTCTTGGCCTAAGTCTAAAATTGTTTGTTGGGTTTATGATAAGTTGGTCCAAGTTTGGGTTAGGACCAGATTTGGCTTTCTTTTGATTGCTTGAGTGTCAACTTGAATTGGCTAGTGCGGTCTATGGGTTTAGTTTGGTTTGGGTTTGGGTTTGTTTGATTGAGACTGGTTTGATTCCTTTTATTTGATTGGACCTAGGTTAGATTGGGGTTCCATGTATGCTTAGGTCGGTTCAGTTAGGCTAGAGTTGGGCTTATGATTCGGTCTGGTTTGGGTTATACAGGGGCTGGTTTAGTTTAGTTTAGAGTTGGGTTCTAGTGGGCTAGTTTAGTTTGGTCTAGGATGGTTTATCTTGATCCAGCTTGTGGTGGTTCAACCCTCGTATAATATGATCATTCACTTCTTTGCATGTTATTTTAACCCCATGTTTGATAGTATATCTTTGTTATACATGCTTGAATCACATGCTTTATCTAATTTCCATCACATGCCTATATGCTTATACATTTGTATGATTTAATTTGAAGGCATCATCCATACCCCCAAATGGTGCGTGACATCCAATTTTGATAGATGTATGCTAGGATGTTTGCTTCCCGTGATTGGTTAGGGGGACTCCCATGAGTTCGAGCTGCCCTTCGTGGGCCCATTTAGAACGAGCCCACCCAACCCTAGGATTGGATCCAAGAGTGTGGGAAATCGTTGTATCAAAAATATATATTAATGAAAAATGTGTGATTGGGTAGATGTATGCATAGGATTGGTGGTCCGACGGACGGTCTACCTGGGCATCCTGAATGTGGGATGTGAGTGAGATTTAGTGTACCCCCATGTGTGGGGAGCTGAGGCATTTGGCCTTTCCTGAGTGTTGCCACGCGTGTCCATGGCTCGTCACACCATGGGAACTACGCTTGACCTGATTCTCGAGAGACAGAGGTCTTGAGAGGTACGTAGGCTGCGGGGGAGTTTGGTCGCTCCACGCTCGGTCAAATTGAGGTAAGTTCCATGTATTATGGGATTACCTCAGCGAAGGGATTTCCCTGTGAAAGGGAATACCTGTACACCGAGATGGGTTCCACTGTTGTGGGAACATCTCATCCTTCGGATGTGTTCCAATATTTTGGGAGCATCATTTTCACACACACACTCAAATTGAGGTAAGTTCCATGTATTATGGGATTACCTCGCCGAGGGGACTTCCTTGTGATAGGGAGTACCTCAACACTGAGATGGGTCCCACTGTTGTGGGGACATCTCTCACCATCGGATGTGTTCCATGATTATGGGAGCATCCATCGTTTGGGATGCGTTCCAACATTTTGGAAGCGTCCCTCTTCTCTTGCACACACTTGGTACGTACACACCCGCCCGAACTACGTTTGGCCTGATTCCCGCCGCACAGGGATACGTAGGCGGCCTGGGATTTTCCCAGACCTCGGTCATATGTTATATATCTTTTTTTCCTTTCTTTTGATGCATGATTAAACTATTCTTTTAATTCTCTAATTCATTTTGTAATTATTTTTCTTGTCTAATTTGTTTAATTTCAGCTTATGCCATGCCTAGTTAGCAAAGAACTAGAAATTAACTTAGGATTCCCCCTTCTACCTTGTAATGTATTTAGATAGCCCCAAACATTCATAAACTATAGGAAAGGATAGGATTTAGGGAGACCGGTTTAACCGGGCGAGTTGGGTGCCTAACACCTTCCCAATTCGTAATTTGACACTTACCAGACTTTGGTGAGACAAGATAGCCGTTCCATTTGCGTGAGTCATTAGTGTTCCTCCATTGAGGGACATCATTTATAGGTCCTAGACCTTATCTAGGTGGCGACTCCAGTCTTCATACCTTCCACCGGCATGAGTGGATTGGATCCGAAAGTGAGAACTTTCCGGATCCCGGTTTGAGTGTAATGAGGGTAGACAACTTTAACTATATGAAAATTCAATTTTAAAAACGAGGATAAATTCAAATTGAAAATTTCAAGAAGATTGATGATTTTTTCCCATGTCCTCACAAGTGTGTGGAATGTAAAGGGGATGTGCCCTGGATATATCCACAACTAATATTTTTCTCGTATCGCCCTTACCTTAGCAAACTCAGTGCGAATGGGGTATCAGGGGGAGGACGTGGGATTGTAGTTCTTCCTGCCCACCAGACTCGAGCCCTATCTCTATGTCGTAGGGGGTTGTGTTGGGGTAGGGTTATATAGTCTTTACCTTAGCGGACTTGGTGCGAATAGGGTATCAGGGGGAGGACGTGGGATTGTGGTTCTTCGTGCCCGCCAAACTCGAGCCCTATCTCTATGTTGCAGGGAGCCGTGCTGGGGTAAGGCTAATGATATTGTATTGACATCTAGGACTGGTTAGAAACGAAACCCACTTGCAAGCCCTTGCCAATAGGGGTTTAGGTATTGATACGGTATGGGGTATCGGGGGAGGGACGTGGGATTGTGGTTCTTCCTGCCCGCCAGACTCGAGTCCTATCTCCATACCGGAGTGAGTGATGTGGGGCAACAACAGTAGTGTGGTAGGTGTCTGACTGTTGCGTGTGCTCACACTCTCGTGCATGGAGGTGCGGTGGCCGCCAAACCTTACCATAACATATTTGCAAGTTATACCTAGCCCAAATTGTAATGTTATCTCATGCATATTGTACTGTTGCATTGGTTTTGTACTTACTGAGCTATGTTGTGAGCTCACCGGATATATATATATATATATATATATATATATATATATATATATATATATATATATATATATATATATATATATATATATATATATATATATATATATATATATATATATTCTTTTTCGGATTTGGATGTAGGGTACCTCGTGGACGACTTTGTGGCCGCTCCAGACAGACGGTAATCTTACATCGCCATTGATGCTCAGGCAGAAGAGGACGAGCATGATGCGTCATGCGAGTGCTCGTTCTGTGTCTACTCTCAGTGACTTGGATTATTTTCGGCTAAGCTTTATAATAAATATTATTTAATTTTGATGGATGATGGAATAAATTGGGTATTTATTTAAATTACAATTTAGATCTCGGCTCATTTATTTATTTCCGCTGCTATGTATTATATCTTTGATTTGGTTAGACTGCTTGGGAATGATTGGTTGACACGGTCTATTGAGATCTTGGTGTGAACCGTGGTTTAGAGTTGGTTCACTCACACTTCTGGTTCAGCCGGAATTGGGGTGTGACAACTTGATATCAGAACATACCAAGTTCCAATCGGTATAGTTCCGACCGGTATACCATACCGGTGGCACATACCGGTTGCACCGGTATGGTGAAGCCGGTAAGGCATTATGGGCATTATATGCCCATACCGGTGGCACATACCGGTTGCACTATACTGCAACCGGTATAGTGAGACCGGTATGAGTTTTTAGGTATTTTTTACAGTTTTTCTTACTTGAACTTTGAGTGGTTCGTCATCTGGCTTCGCCCTCCGGTCCGGTTATAATTGGAACACCTGTCATCACATAAAACCATGATTTAGACCCGATTTTAGAACATGGTTCTTACAACTTCTCCTAGTACAATATGTGGCCGATCATCACGGTCATGGAACCACTCTTATGGTGACACTTGTCACTCTCATTACCGACCGACTTAGCTTCCTTGGTTATAGTCTCTCACTCCTACTCGGAATCTATGACATGGGTGTCTCTCATAGCGACACCTGACAGTCCTATTGACAATCAACTTCCCTGAGTCCTGATACCTCCATGCTTCTTCCCAATCTCTATAAGTAGAGGACGATTCCCTCAGGTAATATCATATCATTATTTACTGTTCACCCTCATTCACAATTTCATACACTTAAACTCTTTCATCGTTCTCCTCTTTTTTTAAATTGAAAATAGTTTCCTGATATCTCTTGATTGTTTATATTGGGAATCTGACTTAGGCATCGAAGTGTACTCGGGGTTTAGTCGTCCAATTCCTTTGTTTAACTTCTGTGATTGCAGGTTGCTTGGATCACAGACCGACTAGTGATTTTCAACCATAACAATGGATAAGAATTTGGATTATACATTTGCAATTCCTATGATAGGAGGGCATGGAGGGACCACCCATCCATTCTAGAAGATATACTTAGTCGTCTCCCTGTGATAGGGTGTTAGGATGGATTTTAGGGGGCCGTTTGGCTGTTTCTTCCTATTTAAACAATCTTTTAAACATCTAGTCTCAACAATCTCAATCCGGATCCATCTGTATCGGTTGGATTAATCAAAAAATTATTATTACTTTTTTTTTTTTTTTTTATCGTTTGATGAATTTGTACATATTATTTTTTCGACATTAAAAATAAATAAAAAGTTTAAACCGTAAATTATTGTACAATGATAACCGATTCTCCTTGGATGGTTGACAACCGATTCTCCTTAGATGGTTGACATGTGACATGTGTGACAAATAAATTTAAAACTAAAAGATTTCATATTGATCCTGTAACTATGTCCTCCTATCAGGGAAAAAAAATAAAGATTATTATTGTCATAAATATCTGTTATTTATGTCCATTTAAATCGTTTGTAAAGAGAACATGTTTTTTTATCAAAATAATAATAATAATAAACATATAATCACAAGTCAAATTTCAAGGTCAAATTCGATAAAATATTTCCCTCGATATTGGTATGTCTCCAATGTATAATATGCATACACGGATAGATGATGTATCAATTCTGATCATTAGATAGAGAGAACATATTGTAGGTTGGCCATAAGTATAGGCCGGGATTAGTCAGCCCAAAGATCTGGATACCGATTGTTAGCAGAAAAAAAAAAAAAAAAAGAAGAAGATCAAATTTCAAAATTTAATTCGATAAAATATTCCCTCTTGTATTGGCATACCTCCCATATATATATATATATATATATATATATATATACATGCATGTTTCTACAAAAAAAAAATATGTATATACATGCCATCTGTACTTGTACACTATACATTATCCCCAAAACAGAAAGTTTAAATTAAAGAAATTATAAAAATGAATTATTCAAATCTTTCTTGTAATTTCTCAAAACATCCATTCTTTTGTTATATTGATAATTATTAAAAAAAAAATTCACTGTCAAAACCAAGAGTGCTTTATTTTATTTATTTTTAAAATTTTTACTTGAGAGTGCTTTTAATTGCATAAAAATATTGAAAGAAACTTTGGAAATTTTAAAAAATAATAATAAAAAAGAATGGTTTGGTTATTCATGTTGGATTTGTTAATCTAAAAGCATGATTTATGTTGGCATTATGAGATAAGACAAAATGTCGAATCAAAATAAATTAATCTCCATTTATTTATTTGTAACAATGTACATAAAGAAAATAATCTATTATTTTCATTTTTTTGGCATTATTTAATTATAATAGAGAGAAATCAAATCAATATCAAAATAGTTCTATTTTGATAATCACTTTACATTGCATAACATTCCAAAAATAATTAATGAATTTGTTTTACTTTGCAACTAAATCTCTTGTGGTCCTTTTTCCCTTGCATTTAAACCCATCACCTCAATCTCTTTTTACATAATTTTTTTTATTTGGTAAAAATACATGTGGAGTGCGAGTCGCATAAACCTAGCACCAAGCATTGATCTTGTAACTAAGGGTCAGACAGAGGTCAAATGGTCGTTGACACCACCCACAGAATCACAATGCTATTTTGCCAAATGGCAATTAGATCTTGGTTATTGATTCGATTCAAATCTTCTCAAAACCTTCAAAGATGTATTCCAAATGGATAGAAATCATCTCCTGTCGCTAGCACTTTTTTCTGACCCTATCGAGCGACCTAAAGTGGACTCCAGTCGTTGGATACGATTGAAGAGGTGCTAGTAATAGGAGAAAATTTTTTTCTATCAAAACTACTTTTTACATATGATCCTTTCTAGTATGAAAATAAATCCTCTCATGTCCCTCATGTTGGTATAAAAAAATCTAATAATTGTAATTTACTGTACACACATATCGATATATTGATATATACATAAAATATACGATTGCCAATGGATTTGTTTATCCTTGCAGGAGGGCCATGGAAAAATTTGAATCACTCCAGTGCACCCTACGACTCAATGCTGATTCAGAAGATTCAAATCTCATTCCCATCAACTGAGAGCGTTGAATTTACCCAAAAAGATCAGAGTAATGTGGCTGCGCACTCATGCTGCAACCACTCCTACGGTTTGGTTTAAAGTTGAAAGTTTAAAGTCTCTCTTTTATTTTTTAATATTTTCTTATCCGATTACATAAAGGCAGATTTGAAAACTTTGAACCCAACTTTGACAAATTGGTATTAACACATGCATGGAAGTTTCCTTCTTAAGATATTTTGAACCTTCTTTATGAATTAGAGTCTTCCAAATTGAATGACCGGACAAAAGTACGTCCATGAAAGTCGCGTTGCCTTATTAGTCGGGATTGTATCATTTTTCTGTCAGTGGTTCTAGGAGGATAATGACAATCTTATCTGGATGATCACGTCTGAATTAACACCTAGTACTTAAGCTGAGCTGAAAGGAGGTGTCAGTTTCGACGTACTTCTCGAATTCACCCGAAAGGTACGTGTCAGTCATCCCAGTAAGGTTGCCGCATCATCCCAATGAGGGAGGAGACGATATGAATCCTATTAGTTGACGGTTTCTGTAACTAATTTAGTTTTTGACCAAGTTTTGAACGGTGCTTGTATGGTATTCAAATCCTCTCTTTCTAAAAGTTCAGGAGGAGAGGCGGCAATCCCATTGGCTAGTCAATATCTAGGTCTGTCAGTCATTGTCGATTTTGATGAAAGGTTTGGATTCACCTGAGCCTTAAGTGTTGGTCATTCAATGAGGTTGCCGCCTCTCCTCTCGAACCCCTAGGAAGAGATGATGTGGATCCACTGATATGTGGAAAATGATTTAGAGATATATCAACATGTGGGAACATGTGGGACCCACATAAGGGGAGAGAGATAATTAGGGGTGTCAATTTTGGGACGACAATGTGTCTCTTGAGCCAGGTCAACAGGTTAAAAACCACATCGAGTCGAATCGTTTAATAAACTTGTCGGTCTTAAGACCAGATCGATTAATAATAGGTTGTTCACGGTTCAGGGGTGCAACCCGATGGTCGTCCGACCGGACCAACCGATTAAGGGCCGAGTTGGCATAAACCAACTAAAAACTAATTGAAGATATATATGAGTTTCTTCTTTTATTTTTTCCAACTATTTTTTCCACCCATTTTTCCACCTACTTGTGAACATTAGACTTGAAACGAATACAACCCTACTAAATGAGATTGCAATGAGTCTTTTGATATCCTAACCTCCAAGGTGACATAATTTTAACAGATGATGCTAAGAGACTGTTACGGTCACATGTAAATATTCTTTAAAATACATATATTTATTTTTTTTTATTTTTTTTAACTATTATCCATATATATTCTTCATTTATGAAGAAAGACAAATCAATGGATTTGATTTATAATAAAATAAAGGGTAATTGACACATACCACCCCTGTACTTTAATTCGATTCCAGATAATTTAATAAGTTGTTAAACCGGACGAGTTACCCCCTGGTTCAAACATTCTTAAACAAAGAGAGTAAATATACAATTTTACCCCTTGTCCAATCATTCTTTATTTTTTCTTCTTTCTTTTCCTTTGTTCTTCTTCCTCTCCTACTATTCTTGTTATTATTTTCCCTATTTTCTGTATGGGCGTAGTGTGCTTAAGCTTGAAGTTCTCATCTGCAAACTTCAATCCATAAATTGATTCCCCTCCAGTCCCATTACTCCTCGTGAATTTCTAATTGTCATTGTTACACACTCTTTTTTTATGTGGCTTTAGGGATTATCCATCTTCTTCTTGCCCAGGAATAATCAAACAATTTCTTGAGCGATGCTTTTAATTTATTTTCTGTTCATATCGGCATCTCCAACATCCAATGACTCTGATAAGAAGAACATATCCATTGCATCTGAGAAAACATTGTCATCGTCGTCTGAAAACGAGGGCTCTAACTCGATGGCTGTGCTGAAATTGCAAAGAGTCTACCGGAGTTACCGCACCCGATGCAGGTTAGTTGAAACTGCCGTCGTCGTTGAAGAGCTTTGGTAGGTCCCCCCATCGCCTTATGTATATGATTAAACTGAAAAGAAAAGGAGATACCTTTCTCTCTCTCTCCATCCCGTCTCTATCTTTGATGTTCTTTTGTTTGGATCATTAAAAATAGGGATCCCTTAAAAATATGATGAAGGTGGCAAGCAATCGACTTTGCTCATTTAAATCACAGTACGATTTCCTTCTTTAATTTCTTGAAACTGGAAACCGTGGCTTCGCGATGGAATCGAATCACGTTGAATGCTTCAAAGGTATATTTGTTTACTTCTCTATTTTTTAAACTGTTCTCTAAACTGGAAAAGAGAAAAGGAAAAATTACTTCGTTGTCATCAGTCCAGCCGTTGATTTGGGTTACCAATTCTTCTTTCAAACTTACATTCGCCAACTATTTTCTTGATTCGAATCAAAGCTTTCACATTACAATAAATTTCAAAGAGAATCAAAATCAGGCATTCCAAAGTTTAGAATCAAAATATTTACATCCATTAAAGACAGAGACGGCGGCGAGTTCGATAGTGCCAACATAGCCAACGACGGTACTAATGTCTTGCCGGTTCAGTTGTAGAAAATCCACTGCGTCGCCTTGGTTCCTCTCTTCATTTGGGAGCACTCGATATCTACTTTCGTGTGGGTATTTGTATTTTTTTTACAGTCGTCGCAGTTGTCGGAGAAGAAGAAGAATTTGCTCAAAGGAACCTGCAAAGGGTAATTTCAAACTTTTCAACTCACACTAGAGGGTATTTTGGTCATATTCAAGAGAATAAATAGGTTAAACTGTTAGGCTCGATTGGTTCGTCAATATGGTGTAAATTAAAGGGTGGTATTCGTCCGGTTCAGTAACTTATTAAATTATCTGGAATCGGGTTAAAGTACAGGGGTGGAATGTGTCAATTACCCTAAAATAAATCGATTGTAACTTAGCATAAAATTGAATAGCATAACCGAACATAAAATTGAATAAGATAATCGATTATAGACATTAATAGACATATTGAACCGATTAACATAAGACCAATTAGAGACCTAAACCGATCAGACTAAATATAAACGAATTAATATCTCGTAAATCAAGATCGATTAATTAAACATGTCTATCAAGTGCAAGGTGTTAAATTAATAGAGATCGATTAGACTCAACCGAGACCCACCAAAACCGGTCGATTAACACGCCTAGAGATAATATCCACGGATGCCCCACGTGATGAGAACATGAATGGGAGATCGCTTGCATGGGAGTCTTCATTTTTTTTTTTTTTTTCCCTTTTCATTTATATCTTTAGTCGGTTGGGCCCTTTCTTTTTTTTTTCCTCTTTTTTTTTTTATCTTTTATTTATGAAACTCTATTAAATAGAGAGATTTTTTTTTTTAGGTGAGTAGTTGGAGAGATATGTTGATTGATTACCTTAAGGGTATCAAATCTGAAACCTTATATTAAAAACAAAAAAATCGTCTCCCCGCGCCAGCCCTCCAGCCCGTCATCTGACGGGCTGGAATGCACTGGCACGTATACCGATGCATTCCAGCCCGTCCGATGATGGACTGGAAGGCTGGCGCACGGGAGACGATTTGAGTCCATATTAAAACCGTTACCATACCATTTATAAAGAATTTTTTTTTTTTTTTTTGTGAACTCTGATGCTCAAATTAGTAAGAGATAAAGCAGTATGGGACGATATATGTGCTTGTTTTTTGGTGGGTCTCTATTTTAGATTAAGGAGAGAAAGAGAAGGTTATTGTGAATAAAAATTGTTCAAATTGTTTATTTTCAGATACGTGATGTCTTGGTGGGACAAGATATCTCTGATTTGCGATCTGTCACCCTCTCTTGTGTACTAGATCATGTGGGTTAGGACTGTGAATAACGTGCATCAACCTTGGTAGCAAGTTTGGTAGCAAGATCTGGCACATGGGCCGGGCACACGAGAGTGAAATCCTCTCCCGCGCGCTAATTCGCCAGCCAAACATCTGACGGACTGGAATACATTGGCATGTGTGTCAATGTATTCCAACCCGTCAGATGTTTGGCTGACGGGCTGCCTTGCGGGATTTTTTTGCAGCACATGATGCCACGGTTTAGATCACGATTACGTCCATTGAGTGATTCTTCCTGCGTATACTACTCTTCCTTTGGATTCTTTGCTTGAATAACACATTGCAGTTGTGTTTTATATGCAAATTGCTTCAACTCATGATTCTCTCAATCCGTTCGAACAGTCAATTCAAAGTTTGAACTAAGATTTATGTCACATGTTTTAACTCCAACTCGGATTTAAACCACATGTTTGAAGGTGATCTTATTTTGAACTCATTAGTATTTATATTCGGTATGGTATGGTGTTGTATTGATATATTGATGGTGCATATTGTTTCTATACAATTTTTTATTCCATTTTTGTATACTTATTGGCACATCATTACATACGATATATGCATTATAATCCCAAAATGTCAAAAATAAAAGCCTTAAACTGAAGTGTGTCTTTCTATCTCCATTCCATTTTGCAGAAGTAATTGGATTATGTTTCTGTTTCAATAAATTATTGATATATTTTAAGTTTATTTGCACGTTTGTCTCTTTTCTTACTTTCATTTTACAACACCATCAATGATTAGAAATCAAAGATGGTACTGAATTTTGTATCATATAAAAACAGTATATTATATTAATTATTCTACCCAAAAAAAATTACTAATTAAAAACCGTAAATTATAATAAACCGGTATGGTAATGATAAGAATTTTTTTTATTTTTTTTATTTTTATATTTAGGTAATTAAGGGTTAGATAAAATCATAATTTTGCTGGTAGTGATCGTTTTCGAAACGAACTCACCTTATCCGAGTATCCTTGTGACAGAGGATAAGATCCAAACCGAGAGGAGACTCCCTATGTATTCAAATCGTCTACTCCTTGTACTTCAGGGAAGAGACGTGGCGACCCCACTGGATGGTCACCATGTGGAGGTCGGATGAATCCGACCCCTCCGTTCTAGCCGACACTCTCTTGTCGGCTCGGCTTGTCGGCTCGAACGGAGGGGTCGGATTCATCCGACCTCCACATGGCGACCATCTAGTGGGGTCGCCGCCCCTCCAACCAAATCTCAGGGAGGAGACAATTTGGATCCGACTCCCTATATATCAAATTGGATTGAGACTACTTGTATGGATAAGCATCAAAACAAATACCCTTATCCAAATATTCAAAAACCATAACAAAGAAATTTCAGTTATTCAGTTTAGTTCCCATGGCTGTGGAAAAGATAGCGTTCTTTAATCACTGTGTTGATATAATATTTTATTGATCAATGACAGAGCAAAATGTGTTTATATTATTGTGGGTATGCATATCACAATACGTATATAATATATGGCGATAATCTAATGATATTGGGTCATTCCTCTCAATCCAAGGGAATGGTTTAATAGTTTGAATTTCTATAATCCATTTCCTAGAAACAGTGAGAAGCCTAAGGGGATATGCACCCATAACTTCATCTATCATGATCGTTGGATCATCATTCAACGATTTATACAATTAACTGTTAAAGACTTCGATTATTTGACAAACACAAAGGTACAAAGGACGGATAATTTTACATCTACTCTCTCACACTCAAACCTGACTCCACTCTCAAAGAAGTATTTTTCTTATTATACTTCATACTGCTTGATTTGTGAACTGACTTAATCATCGGAATGACTACTGGATTACCTAATTCATTTATCCTTAAATTGTCCAGAACATGTGAACTTGTATAGAATGTGTGAACTTGTCCAGAACGTGTGAACTAGTCTATAACGTATCCGATTCAGCTATAACATGGACAACTAGTCTACAACATGGCAAACTTAGCTATAACATTGCCAATTCGGCTATAACATTGCCAACTCGGCTATAACATGGTCAACTCAGATACTACATCAACAACTTGGACTACACCATGTATTATCCCACTAGAAAAGAATCCAAGTCAACGAGATCAGTTTTCAGCATCAACACACCTAAGGTCTTTTCTGATTCCGTTCAAGGTATTATAGTTAGTATGCAGTCTGTAGGTCTGTAGATTTGGTTGCATGAGAGTAATCCGTAGATCATATGAGCTTCAACTAACTATACCTCCGTTTGATTAGATATGGTCTGTTCATCAGCATTATCAATTTTTTTTTTTTAATATTTGTTTCTTCGTTAGCATCGATTATGGGGAAAAACTTACTGGATACGAAGTAAAGCTCCCGTCTTCACTTCTTTAAGTTAAGCATTCGCATCCAAAAGCTTCACTGGAGCTCACCAGAAAGGAGGTCTAGATCTTGATCAGAGACCATATAGGCTAGTCCGCCTGTCCCGGTTCCATCAGGATCCGTCTTAGATCCGTCCCAAAATCCCAAAAAATGGCTTAACACGGGTCAGTTCGGATCCGGATTTAAATGCATAGGCTTACGGCCTACCCGTCTAGCAAAGTCTGAACCAGAATCAACAAATTTTACATGCATTCTTTTGGGTGAAGCTATCTATGGTTGGCGGAATCGAATCCTCGAATCTCCTCCACGGTTCCTCAGCTTCCACCTCATCTAATCGTTGGAGGGGGTTGGAATTTGAGCCGACTCACCCCTCCAACGGTTAGATGGGGTGAGAGCCGGGGAGCCATGGATGAGAGGATTTGGACGCATGGTTGGCAGTGACTAATGCATGTACGACAATAGTCTTGTAGCCATCAGGCCCACCACAACTGCGTGTTTATGGATTCAAATCCTCTCCCAGCTGCCCAGCTCCACCCAATCCGTCCGTAATCCAAAGGTGCTAGAAAAGTTGAAGATATTTTTTTACTTTTGGTACTCAACCATTGATGAATAGACTTCCCCCAACCACCCCCACCCCCCCCCACCCCACCCCCCCCCCAAAATTTCAATCGACAGACTTACACTTACCTCCCACTCCACGTTAACAGAGTTAATTATAGAAGGCCCACATGGACAAGAAGGGCAGATAATATCAATGATGTAAGTTGTTTCAATGAATAGACTTGTATATATAGGTATTACTTAGCTCCCAATCCACACCAATGGAGTTAATAGAATCAAGGACAAGAAGGGTAGAGATTTAAGGAAATGATATTTAAGGTATAATGGAGTAGACATGAATACTCTAGATTTTTCAATACTAAAAATTACATTGCTAATCTTATAAATATGGATAATTTTTAAGGGAAAAACCCTTTTTTTTTTTCTTTTTTTTTTTAAGTTGCTCATGTGTGGGTAAGTCATATTTTATTTTATTTTGCATTGATATTTGTTTTGTAATATGATCATGACGAGTTAGTATTTTATGTTTAATATATTTTAGGTCAAAGTCTGTTAGGCCCTATCTTTTAAGTAAGGAGGGACAATGTTTTTAAGCATCTCATCATTCGCTTTCCTTCATAAATATCTCGATTAGCTATCCTCTTCAATCATTGGCTTTCCTTCATAACCAAACGATGAACGTCTCTATTACTTATCATTTTTTAATCACTTAAAATTTCTTTAAAATTCACTTAACCAATCAATAGTAATAAAACAAATATATTTATTTTTTTCTTCAAAAAACGAAAAACTAAAAAATGTGATTGCAGTAATCCACCCCTCCTTTTAATATATATTTATGTGCTAATAAACTTGCACGCAGTCATATATTAAGGGTATAGGTATACATTAATGTCCATATCATTAATAATGTTAAAAACCGAAATATCTTTTTTTGGTAACTAAACCTAAATATTTGACAATTCAAATGTGGGCATTTACTATTGTTTAAATAAAATTGTTTTTACAGCAAAAAACGGTCTCTGTCAATAGTTTGGTGGATCCGTCCACCATTATTTTTGTTTCAGCCTGAAAAGCCTTCAGATCTTTCAATCTGTTTTCTTTTTTCATTTTAATAAATTTTTTCTCTAATCGAAATAAAATGTTTAAATATGTGTCATGAAAAAAAGACTTGAATCTTTAACTAAAAAAACCGTATGCATTTTTTGTGTAAATTTTAAAAAATTATAATTAATAAATCCATAACCATCATTATGAAATATTATAAAAGGTCATATATGTAGTGGTAACAAAATAGTCATGGGGTGGTTTACGAAAATTATAATTAATAAATTCATAACTATCATTATGAAATATTATAAAGGGTTATATGTAATGGCTAAAAAATAGTCATGGGATGGTTTAGTTAGATTATTTGATTCATCCACATAAATGAAGAAAAAACTATAGTATATTACATTATTACCTATGATTTTTTTTTTAAATCCTTTTATTATAAAAGCCATGGGAAATGATGGGTTATATATTTGTATCTACTTAAGGGGTGCCAACTTGGTCTGAAGCCGGTACGATAAAAAAGATGGGATTGAAGTCGATATGGTACGGCATCGATATTATTAAATGATCCGATTTGTACGAACTATGTACTAAAATTGTACCAAAATCGTACCAAATATTTACCAATATAAATTTATACAGATGTAAATGTGTACTGATTTTTATCTCTTGTACACCAAAATTTGAGAGAAACTATACATATACCAGATGATAAACTCTATATATATATCGGATGAGAAATCATAAAGATAATGAATAAAAACTGTACCAGGACATATGGAACGGTAACAATAAGAAGATTGGAACTGAAACCGATACGTTGCAGTATCAATATCACTATCACCATGTAGCTTTCTGTACTGGACTTTAACTGTGCCGAAGACCGAATACTATACCAATTGACACCCCCATATATCTAGTGGCTGCAAAATAATAATGCTGGTGGTTGAGTTGTAATGACGATTCATACTCCATCCTCACAAGTGAAGATAAAAATGTATCTTACATTGATAAAAGAGTCATGGAAAATGATGGGAGCATAAAAGTTTTATGTTTTTTTTTTTTTTTTTGGTAACGGGGAATCATATTCCATCTTCACCGATGAAAGAAAAAAAGTATGTTATATCAGCAAGAGTCATGAGAAATGATGGGAACCATGGGAACCATGTGGTAGACATACTATTGTTGATAACCAGCACAATCCCATCATCAAATCAAAATTTTCAAAGTATGACCAGAAGAAGGTCTGACTTGGAAAGTTATATTTAGTGGCTATAAAACAGTCATGGTTGTGGTTTAGTTGTTATCTACTTTTGGTAGGATCATTCATATTCCATCATCAGTTTACCACAAATGAAGTAGAAAAAAAAAGTCATGGGAATATGATGGATTATAATTAATGATTATAAAATATCTATCTTGGTAGTTAGTTGAGTTCAGATCACCTGCATGTACTTGTAGTGTTTATATCTTTTTTGAGATTTTATTATTGTCGGTATGATGTAGGACCCATATCTAGAGGTAGAATCCATTAAATATGAATGATGATGGAATCTTCAGGAGGTTACATGCAGGTGAACTATTCTAGGTTTAGTGGTTAGATTATTTGTAAAAGGATTCATATTCTCTCCCTCATAAATGAATAAAAAATATTATGTTATATATTGATAAAGAGTCATGAGAAGTGCTGGAAATCATGCAGAATATGGGACTAACTACCACTTTAAAGTTATATTTAGGGGTTTTTTTTTTTTTTTTTCTATTAGACACCTGTTGATAATGACGATGGATGTCTGTTGGACTGTGTAAAACCCCCTCCTTCATCTCATACTCAAAAAACTGTCCATGTATATTTTCATTTTTGTGATGACTCGATGAATGTGTGGGAAAAAGAATTGACACTAATGAATAGATAGTCACCATAGAATAGTTGTGGCAGAGTGGCTTTGTTGTTGGATTTTTGCAATTGCATGCTATTTATATTGCATCCCAACACATAAAAAGGAAGAAGAAGCCCCCCCCCGCCCCGGCCTAAGAAAATTTTGTCCACCCTGTATTGTTTTTTACCCCAAAAAAAGAAGAGACTATGCTTTATTAGCTAAAATTTGCATATTTTTTGTCCATTTATCTTTTTAAGAATTAGGATTAATCGTCAGACTTGAGGATTGAAGATTCCAAATACTCTGTTTTTTTTTATCTAAATTTTATCATAAAAATCTTACGTGTAATATTTTATATATAAAAAAAATTTCAATGTTTATTTATAGGAAGTAAAATATAGTGACCTCAAAGGGGATGGAAAAGGAACTTCATCTTTCTTTTACCTACTAGAAAATAAACATTGAATTTTTTTTTTATATAAAATATTACACATAAAATTATTATGGTAAAATTTTACATCAAAACAAATAGAACATAGAAAAAAATCCATTTCCAAATGATTCACTTACAAATCCCAAAGCTTATTCCATGTCTTCGTATGATCCATTAAACTAGGAATAAATGGTTCATTGTGAAAGTGAATATGTAACTACTTTTTTTATTGGAATAAATGTATTTCCATCATCTATTCTAATCTATTATTCATCAATATTGGACTAAATCCATGAACTGTGCTTATAAAATCATCATCGCGTTTACATCAATTTTAAAATATTTCCATATTTTATAATTAGAGTGAAGACAAACATCATTTTTATAGGAAAAATCTTGTTGGAACCAAATTAATGAAAATATATTGTAATTTTTTTTTCCTTTTTTTTGTACACTGACATCTTTAAAATGACATATTGATAAGTCATTTTTAATTTATTTTAATTTTTTTATTTTATCTTAAAATAATTTGTGCAAAGAAGACGAGCAACGATAAAAAAAAAGAAGTTATAATTTCTCACTTCACTAATCTGATTACAATAAAATGCACTCATATCTTCCTAGTGTGGGGAGAATCTCTCATACCACACCAACTATTCACCCATATAGTCAAGGTAAGAGAGGAAAATTAGGAAACCCATGTGAGAGAGAGAGTCGCATATGACCATTTCCCTTTTTATATGGGAGTATGTCATATTTACGTATGAGAAGAGAGAGAGAGTTGCACATTATCGTGAATAGGTATTCACTATGTCAACGTTATGTTGCAGCTTGCAGTGGATAGAAACGCAGGAGGTTGCAGGTGGAGATGGAATAGATTTTTGAAAAAGATCTTTTCTAAGTTTGGGGGTATTATTGTCCTAAATATATTGGTGATGATGAATCTTCTCACCAAATTGTTTGGGAGGAATATTTTCAAAAACAAGGAGGTAGTTGACATTGTGTGTCAAGTTAGAGGTGGTTGCCTTAAAGGTATTCTTCGGAAGAGAAGGGAGAAATTTTACTTCAGAAATAATACAGAAGGTAAACCGAGAATAGTTCACTTGCATGTACTTGTATCTTCCTTGGGATCCTATCACCATTCATATCAAGTGGGTCTCATACTACAGACCCCACACCATATAGATGGTGATGGAATCCCATAGAGGGTATGTATACATGCAGGTGATCCGGACTCGGCAAACTTACCTTATTCGAATATCCCCGTAACAGAAGGATAACTGAACCGATCAAACTGGCTTGACACTAATTTCGCGGATAAGCATCAATACCAAATATCCAGAAAAAAAAAAAAACTGAAAAATTACTTCAGCTTTGCGATTCGGTTGCTAGTTGTGAACCGAAAACGATGTTTTAATGTTCTCATGAACGGACAACGACATTTGAAAAAATTCCCCAATTTCAGCCATTCTTTCTTCGACGATGGCCAATTCGTCCATATTTCCAACTCGATTC